>CAKNXH010059907.1:21128-55432 GCA_932178445.1 Andricus quercusramuli | reverse complement strand
GGTGGGGGTGCAGGGGGCGAAGCCCCTGCTGGGGGGTTCGGGGGGCGATGCCCCCCGATTGAAAAAAACCAAATCATAAGTTAAAATTATGATAATATTACGATAAGATTAAATTAAATAAGTTTAACTAACAAACTTTTTCATATAAAAAGAAGGAATTTAGAAGGAAGATAAATGTATACCTGTTTATTTTAGCAACTTTATTTTAAAGAGAACACCTTGAAGTGTATAACATTTTGAAGTAATTTAAATTTTCCCGCAACTTTGACTTGAGCAACTATAGCGCACCTAGCGGCGGAGAGGCTACCGGCTTTTATAACCTTATTTCTGAATACTGTCACGCGTTTGTTCGGTTTTCTTCAATAGTTAAATCAATGTGATATTATCGAAAATAGAAAAAATGTCAGATTCGGACGAAAGTGAAGTTTTTCAGTGTACGCCTCCTATTTCTGCACGGTAAGTCGCGAGACGAGCGCGCTACAGTTGTCGCTGAAAACATCGACCTATTTCCGTCTTTATCTAACTATCTTCCTTTCACTTATTGTGAAAATGTGGAATGCTTAGGAAAAGAGGCCTTTTCGTAAGCATTCCTCATTTCGTACATTCTTTATTCGCATCGTTCGAAATGCGCCACATTACACACAGATCATAAGTATGAAAACACGCCATTTTCATGATAGTGTTGTAAAAAATAATTTTTTGTAGTAAGTAGGAATGCATTGGGATTTACGTCTAAAAGCAGTGAATTTTACGATTTTCGCTAAATTTTTGCGTTAATTTAATAATTTGTCATTTCAATATGCCAACGGCCATACCACGTTGAAAAAAACAGTTCTCGTTAGATCACTGAAGTTAAGCAGTGTTGGGTGCGGTTAGTACTTGGATGGGTGACCATTCGGGAATACTACCAAATGCGTGCTGTTGGCGTGTCGTGGGTGTGGTGAGCCCACACTTGTAGTTATTTACTACAAGAAATTATCCACCTAGAAACACTACCCGAATCGGGTAGTGTCATGCCTACCCCGAAAAGGAAATGGCTTAATGGTATACATACATGCATACATACATACATACATACATACATACATACATACATACATACATTTTCAACTCTAAAGAATAAAAAAATCTTGAAGATCATTATCTTCTACCCAGAACTATTAGAGAATTAATTTTCCTTAACAAACTTTATTATTTTAACACTTTTGCCTTGCATTATTTGAATTCTTGGCCAACTTCATAGTTGGCGCCACCACACGGCGACCGTCAACTCTCATGACAATATTTTCCACAGGCCTCCACAGAGAAGTGGCATGGGGCTGATGGTGGCTAAGAATTTGCGGCGTTGTGCCGGCTATGTACGTTCCCACCTTACCAATTGAGGGTGACACTACGAGTCACGCTGAGTTTATGAGTTTTTACGTCTTATAGTTGATTCCCTAGTGATTCGTTTGGTGGTGGTGAATGCTAGGGATACAAGTCGAGTCCGGAGTTTGAATTGTACAATTTTCAATGACTCTTAATCCATTTAAAATTAAAGAATTTACATATCATAAAATCAAATATTGAAGTTTTCAAAAATTTAAATCGTCAGTACTTAAAGAAATGACAACGTTGAATTTAATTAAATTTCAAGTTTTTGTAAAATATTGTTTCATTCTACAATGTTTCAATTTTTATCCATTACGTGTCAAATTTAAAAACAATTATTATTTAATTAGTAGTAATAATAGTATCTTCATATAAAACGAGCAATTACAAAATCAAAATATATACAATTTGAACGTTACAATTTCAATTCTTTTATTTAAAAACAATTTTATTTGTAAATAATTTTAAGATATATTGAGAAGTTTTAAAAAAATTACCCTTTTAAGAAGTACGAAAAAATTTAATAATACTGAAACATACTCTCCAAGATTTTATGAGCAGTAAAAAAATTTTATGAAAATTTTGATTGATTTTATTGAATATGTACCTACAAGTTGTGAAAAAATTTCTAAAATAATAAGAAATTTATAAATATTTCGAAGAGTCTAAAACAAAATGTAGACTTCTGAACATTTTGAAATTCAATTAAAAACATTTTTATGAATTTCAAATGATCTTAAAATAATACGTTATTTTCATATTCCTCCAAAACAAATTTTCATCATTTTTTGATCTAACAAAATTTTCTAATAATTCTTAAAAATATATTGAAAAACAAAATTTTTCATACATAAATAACAATTGAACAATTATTGATTTGGAATTAATTATAATTAAAATAATATAACTTCTCAATTGGAAATTATTCACTTTGAAGAGAAAAATTTCAATTGTCAAACTTTTAATGTTTATAGCTTAAAAATGATTAACATTGTATAAAATTAAATTTTGAAAAATTCATTGATTCATTCATCAATTTAAAGCATTACAGATTATAACGTGGATTTACATTTTCATAATTGAATCTAAGTATTTTAACTATAAAATTTATAAAAGTTAAAAAAATTTATTTTTGCACTTTAAATTAGTTAAATTTAAAATTGTTTAACTGCACAGTTCGAATAGACTCAATTTTATACATGTAGGTTATTCAATACTTTTACACCAAATTTTTTGTTAACAAAATGTAAACCTGAGTTCTAATTATAATTACAACTATAATTCTAATTCAAATTCAAATACTTTATTCCTCAACATTTACAATTTTTTAACCCTTAGCTACCACAATTGAATCGTCTAGTTGCAAAACCGGCCATCTCCTAAACACAAAATTGTTGGAGAAAGCTGTTTTTCTGTCACACTTAGCCGAAATGAGTTGGAAACCAAAACTCTTTGGGTTTTAAAGACATTAAGGCAGTATGTTTCAAAACACAATTTAGAGTGGCAGGGGCGCATGAATGGAGGGGGTTATTCAAGTTTTTATTTTGGAGTTGGCCGCTTTTGCTACAAGCTAGAACTTAAATTTCACTAAAAATTTTAATGCTTCGTTTTTAGGACTGAAAATATACAGAAATATTTCGTGTAACTGAATTTTATTTTTTCGCATTGAATATTATAGAATGTGCAAGACTTTTACACAAAATAGAAAATATACCAAATTTAAACTCTGGATGCGATATCTTGCTCGACAGGCTCACACACCTTATCATGATGGTCTATCCATGTGTCTTCTTCAACCGCGTTTTCTTTTTCTCTGCCTTCTCCTCCTTGAGCAGCTGATGCCAAGATATTTGTGTAAAAAATCAACCGGTTGTCTGTATCCCAATTTGGTCCAAAATGTTTCGTCAGTGGATGTTGGACATCGCGAAGTTTTAGAGGCTTCACTACAGTACCCGGAGCCACACCCTGAAGTTTGCTGTTCCTAATACTTCTCTTACTCTTCACAACCGATTTTCTGACTCCTATCTCAGATCTGTAGGAGGTCTCCCCTTGCATCAACACCACCTTATTCTTATCTTTCGTTATGAAAAATCTTTTCGTCGGGGCGAATGTGAAATGCCACTGAGCAGGTGGTTCAAGAAAGGCATTGCTGGACAAATGTTATGTTATTTTAAGGACGGTAATAAACGTTTGCAAGAACAACTAAGAATTTTAAAAAATTTAAAGGCTTGAATTTCGCTTCTTGTAGAAACAATCAAAGATCAACGATGTGAAATAATGACAAAATCAAAATATCTACAATTTGACCGTTACAAATTTAATTCTTCTATTTAAAAACAATGTAATTTGTGAATAACTTTCAGATATATTGAGAAGTTTTAAAAAAATTACCCTTTTAAAAAGTACGAAATATTTCATAATACTGAAAAGTGTTTATTATGATTCCTAAGAAAAATGATAATGAACTCATTATGAAAACATACTTTTGAAGATTTTATAAGCAATTTTTTTCTATTTGAAAAAATTGTAAAAAAATTTTATGAAAAATTTGATTGATTTTATTAAATTTGTGCAAGTTATGAAAAAATTTATAAATATTTCAGAAAGTCTAAAACAAAATGTAGATTTTTGACCATTTTGAAATTTAATTTAAAACATTTTTATGAATTTCACTTGATCTTAAAATAATTAAAAAATCAAAATATCTACAATTTGAACGTTACAATTTTAATTCTTTTATTCAAAAACAATTTAGTTTGTAAATAACTTTAAGACATATTGAGAAGTTTTTAAAAAAATAATTTTTTAAAAGTACGAAACATTTCATAATACTGAAATAGTATATTATGCACCTAGGGGAAAAAGTGCCTCTCCCCCTTGGCGCATACGATATTTTTTATAACAAATGGATGATTTCAGGCATTTCTCGAAATACAGTCATGATTTCAGTCCATATTAGATTTCGTGTAATAAAGCATGAAATTAATGTTAATCTAATCTATGGTAATTGTAGAGGTGATTTATGGTAACTTATTATAGATTACCCAAAAATCATTTCTGAAAATTTCCATGAATTACCGGAAATTTATGGAAAATTTCGGTCATTCATGGTAATTTTGCAGGTATATATGGTAACTTACCCAAAATTCATTTTCAAAAATTTCCATAAATTTCCGAAAATTTATGAAAAATTTCGGTAATTTATGGTAATTTTACAGGTAAATATGGTAACTTACCATGGAATACCCAAAATTCATTTTTAAAAATTTCCATGAATTTCCGAAAAGTTATGAAAAATTTCGGTCATTCATGGTAATTTTGTAGGTATATATGGTAACTTACCCAAAATTCGATTTCAAAAATTTCCATAAATTTCCGGAAATTTATGAGAAATTCCGGTAATTTATGGTAATTTTACAGGTAAATATAGTAACTTACCATTGAATACGCAAAATTCATTTTTACAAATTTCCATAAATTTCCAGAAATTTATGGTAATTGTACAGGTATATATGGTAACTTTCCATAAATAACCGCAAAATTCTATCAACTGCAACCAAAATTTCCTCTCAGTTTTTACTGTGAGTGGGCTGATAATCATAAAATGCAAGCTCATAGATGCATAATCTTCATTATTCATCTCTGACGTCACTTTTCAGTAAAAAGTAGTTTTTACTCCCTGGGGAGTAAAAAGTAGAGCTTTAGCCCCGCTTCATAGGCGTCGAAAAAGGCTGAAATCATGCATGTGTCATAAAAAGTATTTATTATGATTCCTAAGAAAAATGATAATGAACACAATTATCAAAAAATACTCTCAACGATTGTATAAGCAATTTTTATCCTTTTCAAAATATTGTAAAGAAAAGTAGATTTTGAACATTTTGAAATTTAATTTAAAACATTTTAATGTATTTTACATGATCTTAAAATAACAGATTATTTCCATATTCCTCAAAAACAAATTTTAATCATTTTTGAATCTAAAGAAATTTTTAAATAATTCACTTACTCACTTTGAAAAGAGAAATTTTAATTCTTAAACTTTTAATGTTCATAGCTTAAAAATGATTTAAATAATATAAATTTAAATTTCGAAAAAATTGTTTAACTATATAGTTGAAATAGATTCAATTTTATACATGTAGATTATTCAACACTTTCACACAACATTTTTTATAACAAAATTTAAACCTGAGTTCTAATTACAATCACAATTCTAATTCAAATACTATTGTCCTCGACAGTTACAATTTTTTAACCCTTATCTACCACACTTCTCTGATATAATTCTTTTGTCGAAAATTAATTCTTTTGGCTGAAAATTCAACTATTTTCTTAAGTAGACATCTATTTCGTGAAATGGTCATCTGTTTTGTTGAAAACGCAATATTTTTTACTCCAAATGTTCGGAATGTAAAGCGTTTCTAATTGAATCCTACAAAACGTGTTTTGTCCGAAATTGGTAATATTTTTGACCACCCGCCTCACCCCTCCAACCTTACTTAAAATGATTGATATCTGAATTTTAGAATAATCGAACTGTGAAACGTTGGGGGGGGGGGGGGTAGATTTGCTAAATTAAAAAGTGAGTCGCGATCTGAACTTGAATTCCAATAGGAAAAAATAGTTTTAATTGCCGATGAAAATAAAAGTCAATGAAACAAGTATTTCTGATTCGAAAAAAAACAAAACAAAAATCGTTCGGAATCTAATTATGCAGAATATGCTGACAGACATTTCTCTCACTCAAATCGAATTTTTTTATTCTTATTATTTACACTGTTGTACTAATTAATTATCTAAGATCATATAATAAGAATAAAATGACTTGACTTTTTTGAAAATTTCATTGGTAAAAGCGATTAAATAACTCAATGCCCTTAGAATATTAATAACATATACGGTGATTTTCAGGAAAACATGAGAGAAGGCATTTCTGTGTTAATCGTTTAATGAAACCTACTCAGATCTTTCTCTGACTTGGACTAGATTAGAAATAAAACCAATATCAAATATTTTGCTTTATAATATATATCTTTGGTAGAAACGATTAAATAACTCATAAAAAATATTTTTAGCTCGAGCAATCAGTGGCTGACTCAAACGCAAGATTTAGATCATGACGAAGAGAAAATCAATGAATTGTTTATTCGCTCAAGGGGAAGAATGCATGATAAAAACTATTCGGTTAAAAAATTAACTTTCTCTTGAATATTTATCCTTCGGACTTGAAATATTAACTCTCCCTTTTTAAAGTGTCCTCTTTCTATGGGTTGGAAATTAATTTCTTCTGATAACAAAAAATTTCTCCTTTCGTAAAGTCTTACAAAGTAAAAATATGAACCAATAATTGTAAAGTATATAATTTGTAATATTAATGTATAATAATATGCAAACATTCAATGTTTTACAACGCGTAACGTTTTTTTGTGTGCTAAGAATTTTTAGTAAAGTTTAACGCAGAAAAAATGTAAATCAATAATTGACAAAAAAAAATATAATTGTTAATTCGTATGTTAAATAATGCGTTTGACATACACATTTTACAGCACATTTTTCAAATGTTGCATTAAAAAAAAAGAAGAAAAAGCTGAACTGCTCATCACATTTTGAAATTTTGGATAGTGGGGATAATCTAAGAAGACATTCGCGGACGAGCGGTGCGAATGCTGGACAAGAGCGAAAATGAAATGAAGATAAAATAATTAAAAATAAAATTAATTGAAAAGGTGATTAGAAAATTTGCAACATTGAACCACATGATGAGAGATTAGAACAAGTTGATAAGTACATATATCTAGGTAGCCTATTCACTAGCGACGAAAATTTAATTTAGTTTAATTTTCAACCAAAAATATGAACCATTATACTAAAAAAATAATTTTCAATAACTACTTGAATTTTCAATTATGAAACTGAAATGTTCAACTAACCAGTTAAACTTTCAAGGAAACAGCCGAATTTTTAACTACAGTTACGATGAATCCACGACTGAAATAGATGCACAACCAATTGAAATAATTGGTTTTCAATTGTAAAAAAAAACCCTAAAGCTAAGAAACGAATGTGTCTGTGAATCAATTGAATGTTCAACCCAAAAATATGAATTTTCCCCAAATAAGAATTTTTTGGGGAAATTGGAAACAAAGAATATTCACTTTGTACGAAAAAAGACGAATTTCTATGACAAAATAGAAAAAAGTTTCCACTAACGGTGGAAAATTTAACTTCCAGTTGTGAAACATTAATTTGCAATAACAGAAGAAACGACCTTTTAAAAAATTACATCAATTTTTAACAAAAAAGATGAACCGTTATCTCGAAAAAAAAAAGAATTTTTAACTACGTATTTCAATTTTCAATTACGAAACTACTATTTTCAACAAACAATGAAACTTTCAAAAGCAAACAGATTAATTTTCCACTACAGTTACGATGAATATGCAACTGAAATAGTTACATAATCAGTTAAAATAATTTTTTTGCCATTTTTAAAAACGCGTTTCCAACCAAACAGTTGAATTTTCAACTAAGAACAGATTTATTCTTAAGCCAAAAAGATAAATTTTTAACGAACATATTTAATTTTCAACCAAGCAATATTTTCAGCTTAATTTTTGTCGTCAGAAAGAAATAGAAATATGGCAAATAAATTACTAACAAGAATTTCAAGATTTCTTTTTCACTGGCCATTTATATATTAGGCCCACAAATTAATTTTTTCCCTATAATATGATGCTTCGTAACACTTGGTCATACTTACATTTTTTCCCGTCCACACAATATAATAGGAAACTCTTCGGTTTTAATAATCTAGTTCTAACCCGACTCGACACGAAGGTACCCGAATGTCTTCGGGTTTGTGATCTCGCATCCCCCACCACCAGCGTTCCACACCGTTCCGCGTGATGCGCGCGCTACATCGCATCGTCTCCCTTCACCCCGACTCCAAAAACCCGTGTTTACGCGAAAGCAACCGAATGTGCTCGAGTCCCAGCGTGGCGGTCCCAGCACAGCACCCCGCGAGCTCTCCGACCCACAGTGGGGCTAAATGGAAAAACGATGTTCAAAATAATCTGTAGCTCGCAATTCTTCATCGATTTTCAACTTTTTTTTTCAAAAAATGCAGCATTAAATTCTTAAGAAACATGTCGAGGCCGATTTTTTTAATTTTTTTTTTTTTAATTTATATAGAACTGCAAACATCGAAAAAAATGTTGATTTACAACATTTTTTTTTTAATTCTCTGTACAAATTTTTTTTAGTGGCATCAGGCCTCAGGTTTGATGCGCAGGGGTCAGTGAAAGATGCACATTGATATATTTTTGTCATCCGATATCATTGTTTCAATTTATCAACAAATAATATAAACAAATGCATGATTTGAATAGTTTTAGGCAGAATCGAACCGAATTTTCTTCCGATTGCCTTCGAATCTCATTGCCGATGATATACAGTGATGTATTTTTGTCATCTGAAAAAATTTGTTAAATTGATCAACAATTATTATAAGCAAATGCATGATCTGAACAGTTTTAGACAGAAACAAACCGAATTTTCTTCCGATTGTCTTCGAATCTCATTGCCACTAATACTGATCTATTGCATAAATTACTCATCTCATCTGACGCATACTTGTCACATCTAAGAGGAAGCTGGAGACATATAGATAGTGATTTTCATCCTAAAGCTCTTGAGCTCTTGATTCTAGAATAAATCGTTCTTGAAATGAGGACTGGAATTATGAAATGTCCATAATAGGAATTTGTTCAAATGATTCATTCATAAAAATGTTGAATGATATTGTGAGTCAAAAAAATATCAATGAGCATCGCAGGCAATGAGATTTGAAGGCAATCGGAAGAAAATTCGGTTGGTTTCTGCTTAAAACTATTCAAATCATGCAATTGTTTATATTATTTGTTGATAAATTGAAAAAATGATATCGGATGACAAAAATATATCAATTTGCATCACAGGCAATGAGATTCGAAGATAATCGAAAGAAAATTCGCTTTGTTTCTGCCTAAAACTGTTTAGATCATGCATTTGTTTACAATAATTGTTGATAATATCAACAAATTATTTCATATGACAAAAATACATCAATGTGTATCACAGGCAATGAGATTCGAGGGCAATCGGGAAAAAATTCGGTTTGTTTCTGCCTAAAACTGTTCAGATCATGCATTTGTTTATAATAATTGTTGATAAATTAAACAAATTATTTTAGGTGACAATAATACATCAATGTGCATCACTGGCAATGAGATTCGAGGATAATCGGAAGAAAATACGGTTTGTTTCTGCCTAAAACTGTTCAAATCATGCATTTGTTTATATTATTTGTTGTTAAAGTTAACAAATGATATCGGACATCAAATTTTCATGATCACATGTCACCTCGTTGCTCAGAACAAGCGATTTCGATGCATAAATATACTTCACAAAAACATAATCCATCATACTGGCTATTTGTTGCAAATATTTGTTTATAACAAATAACTTGAAATAACAACAAATTTTTTTCTTCCACTGACCCTTGCGCATCAAACCTGAGGCCTGATGCCACGAAAAAAAAAATTTGTACAGAGAATTAAAAAAAAAAATGTTGTAAATCAACATTTTTTTCGATGTTTGCAGTTCTATATAAATTAAAAAAAAAAAAAAAATTAAAAAATCGGCCTCGACAAGTTTCTTAAGAATTTAATGCTGCATTTTTTGAAAAAAAAAAAGTTGAAAATCGATGAAGAATTGCAAGCTACAGATTATTTTGAACATCGTTCTTCCATTTGGCCCCACTGTGCAACCCCCCGTGTCAACACGAGTAGGTCAAAAATATAAAAAATAAACAATTTAATTCTCTCGAGGCCTTTTATAATTCTTGGAAAGCATCTCCATTTTTTGTTCAAAATGTCGAAAAATCTATAGTTTGTTTTAAATTAGGCCGTGGGCTGCTTGCACTGATAATACGCTACGAATAGTCGGTTTTTGTTCATACAAGTAGACATTTGGATTTGGTTTAAACAATTCAAAATCATTACAAATTCGAATTAATTTTGAATCATTTTAGACCTTCTTAACATCTCTTCATCTTACTCGATTTTTTCTGGGAATAATAGGTGTTCAATACTTATTCTACATCAAAATTCAACAATTTCACTTGCGAGTTGATATTTTTTCAATATAACACTTAAAATTATAACGTTCAAAGTTTAGCTTTTTGTCGAGCTTCAAATATTTCATTTAGAATAACTGCTTTTATATGAACAGTCAAATATTTCTAAATATTAAGCAATTGTTCCTTTTTCCTAACTGAAAAATGTAAAAGTCCAAAGTTTCATATTTTACACTAAAACTATATCTTTATTTTAATAAAAGACTTAACTTATTACTATATTATTTTGAAGTTATTTTAAAATTGAAACATTCTTATAAAGTATCAACCAATCGTCCATTAACATATTTGATTAAAGAACGATAATTTTCCACTATAAACAATTTTTTTTCTGATTTCTTTTTATCATAAAAACCATTGCTTGTGACTCTGAAAAGACCGTATTTATTACGAGACTTTGTCAGGTGAAATCATTTATTATTATTTCGAAGAAATAAATTAATTAAAATTTACTTTCTACCAAACAACTCAATTTTTTAACTACAATCACGATGAACATACAACTAAAATAGTTGCATAATCAGTTGAAATAATTGATTTTCAATTTCTAAAAAAACTTTGAAGCCAAAAAACGAATTTGTCTGTAAAACAGTTGAATTTTTAACCCAAAAATATGCATTTTCCACCAAATAAGAATTTTTTGGGGAAATTTGAAACAAGGATTACTAATTTTCTACCAAAGAAGACGAATTTTTATGCAACCAAAAGAAGAAAAATTCATCTTTCAGATGCAAAAAATGAATTGTCAAAAAAAAAGATACGACTTTTAAACAAAGCACTTAAATTGTCAACCAAAAACATGAATCATTATCTCAAAAAAAGATTTTTCAAGTAAGAAATTCAATTTTCAATTAGGAAACTATAATTTTCATCTAACCAGTTAAACTTACCAGCAAACATACGAGTTTTCAACTACAGTTACGATGAATCTACGACTGAAATAGATACATAACCGGTTGAAGTAATTGAGGTTCAATTTTGAAAAAAACTTCACGGCCAAAAAACGAATTTGTCTGTAAATCAGTGGATTTTTTAACCCGAGAATATGCATTTTCCACAAAATAAGAATTTTCTGGGGAACTTTAAAACAACGATTAATAATAATTTTATACCTAATAAGATGAATTTTTATGCAAAAAAAAGGAGAAAAATTGAACTTTCAAATGTAAAAAATTATTTTTTAATAACAGGAGAAATGATTTTTGAACAAAGCAGTTTAATTTTCTACCAAAAAGATGAACCATTAACTCAAAAAAAAAAAAAAATTTAAACTAAGAACTTTAATTTGCAATTGCGAAACTACAATTTTCAACAAAACAATGAAACTTTCAAGCAACCAGATGAATTTCCAACTACAGTTACGATGAATCTACAACTGAAATAATTACATAATCAGTTGAAATAATTATTTTTATGACACATGCATGATTTCAGCCCTTTTCGACGCCTATGAAGCGGGGCTAAAGCTCTACTTTTTACTCCCTAAGCCTAGGGAGTAAAAAGTACTTTTTACTGCCTAGGTACTGAAAAGTGACGTCAGAGATGAATAATGAAGATTATGCATCTATGAGCTTGCATTTTATGATTATCAGCCCACTCACAGTAAAAACTGAGAGGAAATTTTGTTTGCAGTTGATAGAATTTTGCGGTTATTTATGGAAAGTTACCATATATACCGGAATTTTTCATAAATTTCCGGAAATTTATGGAAATTTTTGAAATCGAATTTTGGGTAAGTTACCATATATACCTACAAAATTACCATAAATGACCGAAATTTTTCATAACTTTCCGGAAATTTATGGAAATTTTTAGAAATGAATTTTGGGTATTCCATGGTAAGTTACCATATTTACCTGTAAAATTATGTAATTATGTAAAATTATGTAAAATTACCGAAATTTTTAATAAATTTCCGGAAATTTTTGAAAATGAATTTTGGGTAAGTTACCATAGGGACCTGTAAAATTACCATAAATTACTGAAATTTCCGGTAATTTATGGAAATTTTCAAAAATGAATTTTGGGTAATCTATAATAAGTTACCATAAATCACCTCTACAATTACCATAGATTAGATAACCATTAATTTCATGCTTTATTACAGAAAATCTAATATGGACTGAAATCATGACTGTATTTCGAGAAATGCCTGAAATCATCCATTTTTTATAAAAAATATCGTATGCGCCAAGGGGGAGAGGCACTTTTTCGACTTGTGTATGTTTTCAGTACTCGTCTCCGGCTCGCGCTACGCGCTCGCCTACGACTTGTACTGAAAAAATACACTCGTCAAAAAAAGCACCTCTTCTCCCCCTAGGTGCATAATATACTATTTTCAATTTCTAAAAACGCGTTACCGACCAAACAGATGAATTTTTAACTAACAAGGAGAGGACGTGAGATGGACATCGCCGATTCGACTGGGGCTTCACAGGATTAAAGTACATCAAATTCGATTAGGGGCGAATTTTTTCTTCTGATCTGATGGGCCTTAGTTCCCGAGATATCGAGGTTTGAGTATTTGCGCACGAGCGCTCGACACGCCACTGCAGAACGGGGACCCTGGACTTTTCTTCAAGTTTTTTTTTAAAGATAAATTGCGAATATTCAAACGAAAATAATCCATCACGTCAAATTTTTGAAGAAAAAAAACGAGATCAAAAAGTAAGAACAATTACAAAAAATCATTTTTGTCCCTTCTTGGAAAAGTTGTGAAACACATAGTCCGTTAGATAGTGAATATTTTTTAAGTCAGTCATTCAAGTCAAGTCACAAGCAATTATATATTTTTGTAGGTACACGAACTCTTGAGAACATTTTTAAGACAAGAGACATCCACATGGCATGAAAAATAAAAAATTACATTTTCCGTTCAAACTATGCAAGATACGGTAAAATTTTTAAATCTCAAGATGTTCATCTTAATAATATCTATGAATTTATATTATATTGTATATATTTTTGTTTTCTTTGAAAAACAATATTCAAACTTGGCTTTTACTCTTATCGAATATCATTTGCAAATATTCAACATCATAAAAAATAATGTTATTAAAAGGCATCAGATAATCAAACTATGCAAGATACGAAAAAGTTCCAAAATAAAATTATTTACCTTAAGATCTATGAGTTTTCTTTAAACCGTTTTTTAGTAGGATGCATATTCTTTTTTATTATAAAAAATAACATTAAGATTGAAAAATTATGAGAATGTGAAATTTAAAATTTCTTTTTCACATAAATTTTTGCGAAAAGTTGATAAATGGTTGATAAACGGTGCTCCAGGCCCTGCCCTACATTGGCGCTCCAGACCCTACCTTGGTGCTCGAGCCCCTACACTAGCAATAATAATAATAACATCAATAAAAATAATAATGGCGTAATTTCGGTAATGGTTATGAATTTCTATTTCGAGTTCCCTTCTCTGCAGAAATACTCCTAATATCTGCTGTACCTCAGGAACTTAATATTGAAACAAAACTCATGAAGTATACAATTCTTTGATTGTAGTGTTCTTATTTATTCATAACTAGAGCTTCATACCAATTTCTTTGCATGTAATTATTATATTTGGGAATGAAGTTCAATAAAATACCATGAAATTAATTTTTACTTCAATAATTTTGATTTGTACATGTCTTCGCACGCATACCCTCTCACGATGCAGAATAAATACTTGTGCAACTATAAACATTTTCATGCAACTTTTGAAAAAAAAAACTATAAAATGTCGGCGCATACAAATTTTCATAGAAATACACAGTAAATGATCTCGTCTCGAGAAGAGTCTAGATGTCAAGCCATTTCGAGTGCGCATAGCTCTCGGATGGATGACCATCTGCGACTTATACGACCGAGTTGTGTATTCGCTGCGTTTTAACCTCGGTTTTCACTAATGTCGAGCATGATTTTTTTACGGGAGAGTTTCTTCGACAAATTGCCAAACTCTTAATTTGCTTATGAAAATATTCTAAATAATTAATAAATTTGTGAAATTTGAAGAGCCTAATGAAATCATCGAAAAGATATTCTTAGTTAATTCTGTAAAAAATTCACCCTATTCGTTTAAAAATAGCCAAATTCTTATTTTTGTTTAAAAGTTTTTAAAATAATTGATAATTCTTGTAAATTTACAAAACAACATAGAAAAGTTCATCGGAAAGACAATCTTAGTTGACTCCGTAAACTAATTGTGTCTATTCTTTGAAAAATACCCAAACTCTGAATATGTTTATGAAAATTGTTTAAATAGATAATAATTATTGCAAATGTGAAAAGTAATGTAGGAAAGTCTTATTGGAAATATGTACTTTCTTGAGAATTTACGAAGTATCACAGAAAAAGTCATCGGAAAGATATTCTTAGATAATTCTGTAAAAAAAATCATTTTCGTTGACAAATAACTAAACTCTGAATTTGTTTATGAATATTATATAAATAATTATTAATTATTGTATATTTGAAAAGTATCGTAGAAATCTTGATGCATCAAACTAATTGATCCTTGTCGTTGAAAAATGGCTGAGTTCCTGATTTCTTTATGAAAATTGTTTAAATAATTAATAATTCTTGTAAATTTATCAAGCAAAATACAAAAGAGTAATCATAAATATATTCTTAGGCGCCTCCGTAAACAAATTGTGCCTATTCCTTGAACAAGACCCAGACTCTGAATATGTTTATGAAAACTGTTCAAATAATTAATAATTGTTATAAATGTTCAAAGTATCGTAGAAAATAGTTATTGGAAATACATTCTTTGTTGATTCTGGAAACAAATTGGATCTATTCTTTCAGAAATAGCCAAACTCTTAATTTTTTAATGAAAATTGTTCCAATAATTAATAAATCTTGTAAATTTGCTGAACATAAAAAATTCGTTGAAAATAGCCAAAATCTGAATTTGTAAAGAAACATAGAAAAAGAGTCTTGGGAAAGACATACTTTTTACTCCGTAAACAAATTGTGCCTATTCCTTGAAAAATAGCTAAACTCTAAATTTTTAAATCGAAATTGTTTAAATAATTAATAAATCTTGTAAATTTACAAAACATATTAAATAGTCCTCGGAAAGACAATTTTAGTTCACTCCGTAAACAAATTGTTCTGAATGTGTTTATGAAAATTGTTTAAATAATTAACAATTATTGTAAATTTTCAAAGTAACATACATAGGAAAAAGTTATTTGAAAAATATTCTCTATTGATTCCGTAACAAAATTGAGCCTATTCTTTAAAAAACAGCAAAACTCTTGATTTGTTTATCAAAATTGTTTAAATAATTATTCATTTTTTGAAATTTGCAGAACATTATAGCAAAAAGTCACTGGAAAGATATTCTTACTTAATTCTATAAAAAATGGAGCCTATTCGTTCAAAAATAGCCAAACTCTCAGTTTTTTAATTGAAATTGTTTAAATAATTGAAAATTATTGTAATTTTACAAAGCTTTATAGGTAACAGTCATCCGAAATATATTCTTAGTTGAATTCGTAAACAAATTGAGCCTATTTGTTGAGAAACAGCCAAACTCTGAATATGTTTATGAAAATTGTTAAAATAATTAACAATTATTGTATAATTGCAAAGTAACATAAAGAAGAATTATTCTTGATATATTTCTTTTGGTTCTGTAAACAAATCGAGCCAATTCATTAAAAAGAATTATATCACAAATAATATAATTTTATTCTTGTAAATTTACAAAGCAGCATATAAAATAATCATCGAAAAGATATTCCCATTTGACTCCGTAAACAAACTGTACCTATTGCTTGAAAAATAGGCAAACTCTGAATGTATTTATGAAAATTTTTGAGATAATTAATAGTTATTGTATATTTGCAAAGTATTGTATAAAAGAGTTTAAAATTGTGTAAAAATAAATTAGGCTATTTGTTGAAAAATACCCAAAACTCTATTCGTGGAAAAATGGCCAAACTCTGAAAATAAAATTATAAACGTTCATAATCATAATTTCTGAATGTTCATAATTTTTATTGTTTATTATTCTGATAAAAAAATTCTTTTCGAAAAAAAGTAAGGCGTTATAATTGTAAAAAGAAATATTTAGAAATAAGCCAACATATTATTTAAAATTGTAGTTTTTTCTTTAAAAATAATTAGCCCATGATGAAATCATTTTGAGTTGCATAATCCAAAAATAGTTTAAATTTAAAAAGTCATAGAAGTCGAAAATGAAACTAAAATAAAAATAAAATAAATTGCTGAATGTTCATAATTTTCCATTATTTATAATTTTAATAAAAAAAGTTACAAATTGTAGTTCAAATTGTAATTTTTTAAAATTTGATTGAAAGCTATCTTTTTGAAAAAATTGAAAAAACAACACAGAATAAATTCATTAAAAACGTTTTAATATTACATCATAGTAAGAATTAGGGAAAAATATATTGCATGTGAAAAATTAATTCAGAAAATCTTAAAAAAGCACAATATCATTTTATTGCAGAGATTATTAAAATACTGTAAGCAACTAACAAAAAGAAAAAAGACGGAAATTAATGAAAAGAAAAGTTTTTACCAATATTGAAATTTGTACTGGTTTTTTAATTCTCAGCAGGTACATTTTGCGTATATTTTTTTATAAAAATAAATTTGTTTAAAATGTTCAAATGGTTTTGATTTTAATATTATAGTTCAGATAGAAAAGTTGTGCTTATTATTAAAAAGGTTATAGCTGCATGTACGTTTTAATGAAAGCTAAAAAATAGCCAAACTCTGAATTTGTTTAAATAATCAATGATTATTGTAAATTTACAAAGTAGCATAGAAAAGAGTCATCTGAAAGGCATTTTAAGTTGATTCCGTAAACAAATTGAGCCTATTCTTTGAAAAATGGCCAAACTAAAGATATTCTTAAATAATTATTTTCAAAAACAAGTAGACCGCACACCATGTATTTCACCGGGCGCCATTTCGCGATCGCCTGTCCTCCGACAGATTAAATTCATGATGATCACGTGATAGTTTTCGCTTTTGACCAATTACTGAGCGCCAAAAAGAACGACCAATCACCAATCTCCAGGGAAAATCACGATCAATTAGGAAAAAGATCATAACCATCTCACTCTTCTTCTTCTTCTTCTTTAAGAACAGCCAATGGCTGGTCTACGTTGACACCATACTTGCTTCAGCAGCCTTGTATATACGGTCACGAACTAGTGTTGAACCATCTCAATCAGTCACCCTAAGTTAAATACGCATGACAAATGATTTTGAATTACTTATTATTAAGGGCTCTTTCACACGATTGCAGATCAGCAAATTGCATGTAGATTGCCCACAGGAACGAAAAGGAAAGACTGTTCTCCATCTCTTACACTCTTGTGGACTTTCTGCATGCAATCTACTGATCTGAAATCGTGTGAAAGGTACCTGAGTCTGATGTATAATATTTTAGAAATAATATTGGAAACATAAGAAAGCAGATTTTTTTATGATTAACAATGAAAAATTCTGTACAGCTTAAAAACATTTCAACTTTTAATTTTAGTCACTAAGTAAATAGTAACAAAAAACGAAACGAATGACAATTTGAATTTCGCTAGCTATGAGTGGCATTAACGTTCACGTGACTCGACAGCCAATCAGATGGCGAATAAAAAGGCTTATCAGCTAACTTCACGTGTTAACTCACTCTTTTTACTTAGTGAGTGATGTGTCCCCT
The DNA here is from genome assembly GCA_932178445.1 of Andricus quercusramuli. Classification (NCBI taxonomy): domain Eukaryota; kingdom Metazoa; phylum Arthropoda; class Insecta; order Hymenoptera; family Cynipidae; genus Andricus; species Andricus quercusramuli. The sequence continues at coordinate 37,190 of CAKNXH010059907.1, read as the reverse complement.
AAGGGTTTACATGACTTCCATTTCTTACAACACTTCCTTCTACATGTTTTATAAAATCTTATCCTTACTATTTACAATTATTTACACCTATTTACATCAAATCTTATATCGAACGCCTTAAATATATTTTTGACGCTACCGCAAATTGGGCCGTGTTAGCGAACCAGTGAGCGAGTGATCGACAGCGAGAGTGCAAGCGAGAGAGATAGCATCTTAATTTACTTATGCTATTACATAATCATTACTTACAAATCTTTACGCTTCTTATTTAAGCGACTCCCGTTTCCTTTTTCTTTCACTTCTCTTGTACCTCCATTTTACCATTTTTTGCATCCATTCCTTCATTCTTTTTCAATTCCTCCCCTAGCATCCTCTAACTCCTTCATCCACTCTTCCCCCAAACCGTCCTCCCCTAGAATCTTTACCACATTCTCTTGCCAGGTTCCTTTATCTTTCATTCCTCTCCTACATCCTTCCCATACATGCTCCCATGTTTCCTCTTCCCATTCACATATTCTGCACTTCCTGTTATCTTTCTTTTCCCAATACATGCTTGCCCTTACCTCGTTTCCCAATCTAAATCTTGCTATTCTCGTCCATCTTTTCTCTCCTCATCCCTTTTCTAAATACTTTGGTACTCCTTCCTTTTTTATCATCTTATACCATATATTATATTTTGATTCCTCAATCATCCACCATCTTTCTATTGATTGTCTTTCTCTCTCCCTTTTTTCCACTTCTTCATAGTTGACTCCAATCTCGTCTTCTATATCTCTAGACTTAAAGAACTCCCTCCTTTCTTCCTCCCATCTCGTTAATTCGGTCACCTTTCCTCCCCTTTCTTCTACCTCCAACAAACACCTTCTCGCTAACTCCCCTCCCTTTCCCTCCCTCAGCTTCGTCTCAAAATTCCATGCCCTCTTTCCTGCTATAGTACTTAATATATCCCTTTGCGCTTCTTCTCTCACCATATATCCCGGTGTCCTCCAGTCTACCCCTAGCGTCCACCTTATATACCTTTCTTGTAAACTTTCAATCTCTTTCCTTTCTTTCCATATCCATATTTCCTTACCCCTCTCACCAACCAGAAACTATCTCCCACTTGCTCTCCTACTTTTACCTTGCTTTTTGTCTCTCTAAAAATTTCCGATACTCTCTTTATTAATTCCTCTCTTATCCCTTTTTTCACCATAACTTTTTCTATCTCGCCTCGGTCTAATGAGTCAAACGCCGCCTTCAAGTCCACGAACGCTGCTATCAATGCCCCTTTCTCCCTTTTAATTCTCTTATTTACTAAGTAGTTCAGAACATATATATTGTCTATTACCCTCCTCTATAATCTTCAACCTCCTTTCCTGTGCCTTTCTTCACTATTGGTATCACTACTCCTTCTTTCCATAACTCTGGCCATCCCTCTCCTCTCCATACTCTATTGCACATTATCCATGCCCATTCCTCTAATTCTGTCCCCCCATATTTCCATACTTCATTTGGAATCTCATCTATACCAGGTGCCTTTCCATCTTTCATCATCCCTAATACCTTGACTATTTCCTCTCTTGTAATGTCCTCCTCCTCATCTGTTTCCTTACCATCTTTCCCTCCTTTCCTAACTTTCCTCTCTTCCCCTCCTAGTAATTCCATAAAATATTTTTTCAATTCTATCATCTCAATATCCTGGTTTACTCTTTTCCTTCTTCTTCTCTCTTTATTTACCACCTTCCAACCCTCTTCTTCCGTCCTAGCCTTCTCCGCTTCTTCTTCAAACCTTTTATTTTCTTCCTCTTTTTTTTTGATCACACAACTCAGTATACTCCTTCTTTTTTCTCCTATATTCTTCTCCACTACTTGTCCCTTTTCTCCATTTTCTCAATACATTTCTCAGTTCCTTCTTCTTCTGTTTACAATCCTCATCCCATTCACTTCTATCCCCTCCTTCACTAACTTCTTTTTTGCTTGTGCACTCTAATGCTCTTTTTATTTCTCCTACCATTATTTCCATTTCCTCGTTTAAATTTCCTTCCCCCATTTTGATATTCCTGACTTATTTTTTTGAACTGTTCTTTACCTTCCATTGACCAATCCCCTCTTCCTGCTCATTTCACTTTTGCTTCCTTTTTAGCGTTTTTATTACTCATTTCTCCCTCTACCGTCACTATTATGGAAAAGTGATCCGTATCTATGTAGTTGCCCACCTCTAGTCTCTTAACCTTCTCTCTTACTTCGTCGTCCACTACCACATAATCAATTACGGTTCCCCTCTTTCCTCCTGAACGTGTAAATTCCCCTTCCTCATCCCCCTCTATACTTCCCTTTAGGATAAACCATCCCATCTCCCCTAGGCTCTTCAACAACTTCTTTCCCTCCCCATTCAGTATCTGGTCTTTCGATTTTCTTCCTCGCTCTCCATCCCATTCCCTTCCTCCTCTATGTCCTGTTCTCGCATTAAAATTACCTCCTATTATTAGCCTACTCTCTTGCTTATTTTCTTCCATCAGTTCTCTCATCTCCTCTGATTTCTCCTGCATACCACCGTTCACATAAACCCCCACTATCTTCCACCTCTCTCCTCCCATATTTATCTCTTCTACTACTAATCCTTCTTTATGTTCTTTCAAATCTTTTTTATCATTCTCTGTTATACATTCGTTTCTTACTCCCATCACCATTCCTCCCATTGCTCTGCCCTTTTTATTCTTCCTCTTTGCATTTTGAACCTGCCATTTGTAACCTCTTGGCAATCTTCCCCTTACTCTTTCCCATCCCTTTTCATCTAGCCACTTCTCCATCATTACAACTACATCCCATTGTGTCAAATTTCTCATAAACTCCCTATTCTTTCTTTCTAAGCCTGCTATATTCCAGTAGCATATCCTCCATTCTTCCCTACTTTCGTTTCTTGTCTCTTCGTTTCTCACTATTTCTTATCTCTTTACCTCCATTTCCTTTCTCTCCTAGTTTCCCGAAACCTTATTTTTTATTAAATCTCCCCTGTCCTCATCCCAATTCCACCATACACCTTCTATCTGTATTCTCCCATACTTAACCCATGTTCTCCTTCCTTTTTCTCTTTCCTCTTCCGCTATTTTCCTCAACCTATACTGCATGTTCCTTTCTACCCATGTCAAATCATCCTCTATTCTCTCCGAGCTTCCATATAACATCCCCTTCTTTGTCATCACTTCCCTCTTATGTTCCCATTTCTTCAGTTTCACTAGTGCCATTCTCTCCCCTCTTCGCTCTTCCCTTCCTACACTTCGCACTTCCTCTATCTCTACCTTAGCATCAATCCTTTTTAGAGCTTCTTCCACTCCTTCCCTCAGCTCCTTCCCCTCTAATCTTAGACCGTTTATCATGATGTTTCTTTTTCTTTCTTCTCTCTCTTTTTTTCTATTCTTTGCTCTATTTTTCTCAGCCTTCCCTTCTCCTTTTTCCCACTCTCCCCACCTTCAAACTCACGGTTTGAGCTTTCAATTTTTGTTATTCTACCTTCCAACTCCTCTACCTTCTTGTTAGGCTCTTCCTTCTTTTCTAGTCTTTGCTCCAACATCTGCATCCTTTTCTCTAACTTTTCCCTGACTTCTTCCCATTTTCTCATTTCTTTCCTAAGTTCGACCATTTCCTGTATAATTTCTCTTCTTATTTCCTCCACCCTTTTATCCTGCTTTTCTTCATACATCCCCATTACTTCTATCATCATTTTGCGCGTTTCTTTCAATCTTTCCTTTTCCATCTGATCTTTATCCTCAGCTCTGTCTCTTTCTGTCTCCTTAATTTTCTCATCCATTTTTTGATTTTTCAAGCTTGCCCCTATATCTTCCTTGTCTTCACTGCTTCCCCGCTCCTCTCTCTTCCTTTTAAAGAATGCCACAATTGATCCCACGCTTTTCGCCCTCAATCTATCCTTTTCTACTGTTTTCCGATACTTTCCCCTTGCCCTCCTTTCTTTGTTCTCCCCTTTCGGTGTACTGAAAACTTCCTGATCTGAATCCCTGCTTTTCCTGACAGTATTCGCTTCGCTAGCCATGAATACAATTCAAATGATCCCGCCTTCTATCGTTCTCTGTCTCCATCTACCGTCACGTCTACCTGCCTTGCCTTTCTCCCTCTCTACCCTGCGCTGCTACGACACGCTACGACCAACCTGGTCCTCCCACCTAACCTCAACTTCCACACAAATCTATCTTGATTCCCAAAAATATCCTCACCCCCTTGTCAATCTTTCAATCTCTCAATCAATCCCTCACAAACGAACCCCTCTACACACATCCACAATCCACTCACCTCAAATTTCACCACAATTATCAGAAAAACTCAGCACCAAATTTCACCACTGCCACACACTTTCACGCGGGAAACGGAAGTCCTTCTTTGACTGTAGTGTTTTTATCATATAATTCGAAAACTTATTTGTCAAATATCGTTGACGTTCACTTCAGTTTAGTGGAAAGATTACTCAGGAGAATTAAACCGTTTTAGGTTGAAATCAATGACTAGTCCAACAATTTTTTATTTGATTTTTTTGTCCATAACCTCCAAATTTGGTTGTCTTTCGCAAGTCGAAAAACTGATTTATATTCTTTTCTGACTACTTGGGACGATAGCATTCGATAACGTAAGGCTCAAATGGAAACCCTAGTTTCAGTTTTGTAACAAAATTAACATTTTCAGAAAAAATTCTTGTCTTTTTGCTTACAGGTACTTTATTGCTGCTAATAACGAGAAACTGACCGATTCACATAGACCCAAACCAATTCAGTTTAAAAAATCTTTATCTGCAAATAATGACAGATACGCAATTCGCGGAGTCGCCTTTTCAATGGGTTTTTGTTTCCTGGGTGTAGCTTCTAAATATTCAAAGTAGGGCCTGTAGGTTCAAACGGAGTCAAAGGAGGCTCTAATGTTTCATTCTCTAGGAGTAAAAACCTCAAAGTAGGGGCTATAGGTTCAAATAGCGTCAAAGCAGGTTCCCATGAGGAGCTGCAGGTAGGGTCTAAATTTCGACACGGGTCGTTTCTTCCTTTCTTGACAATCAATTTTTGGCATCTGAAAGTTGAATTTTTCTTCTTTTTGTTGCATAAACATTCGTGTTTTTTGGTAGAAAATTAATAATCCTTGTTTCAAATTTCCCCAGAAAATTCTTATTTAGTGGAAAATCCATATTTTTGGGTTAAAAATTCAACACACAAATTCGTTTGTCTTCATTTAATCATTGAAAGAAATTACATTCTTGACATGTGTTGGGAATTGTTTCTTGAAAGTAAACTATGTTCTACATTTGAATACATCTGTATAGATGAGGTAATGATCTTTGGTCTGTCCCAGCTGCGATGTTACAGTTGAGATTTTCGAGTTTTTTGAAAATTAATTATCTGGTAGCTTCCTCATAATCTTTCTCCCTGTTACCAGTATGAAATTATCGTTCTTTTGTTAACAAAAATTTCTATCAGTAAAATTTTAGATTTCACGAATCTGGTGTGTTTATTCGGGTTGCTTGAATCAGGTCGCAATTTTACAATTAGGATTTTCGAGTTTTTCTAGTACTTTTTGGTTGGTAGCATCCTGACAATCTTTTTCTCTGTGAGGTAACCGCAGAAGATTCTTCTTTTGCATGAAATTATGCAACTATTTCAGTTGCGGAAATGGCACAATGAGGGAGAGGGCGAGGGGAGAAGATGCGATGTTGCGCACGCATGACGCGGCACAACGCGAAACGATGGTGGTGGGGTATGCGAGATCGCATCGCACTCGAGTGCGGTCGGCTACTATCGTGTCAACTCGTGTTGACACGGTGGGTCGGTGGCCTCGGAGGATGCTGTGCTGGAACTGACACGCTGGGACTCGAGCACAGTCGGGTGCTTTCGCGTAAACTTGGGCCTAATATATGAATGGCCAGTGAAAAATAAATGTTAAATTCTTGTCAGTAGTTTATTTGCCATATCTCTATTTCTTTCGTTTTTAGTTCCTCTCTCCTGAAGATGAAAATTAAGCTGAAATATTGCTTGCTTGAAAATTGAATAAGTTTCTTGAAAATTTCTCTTTTTGACTTAAGAATAAATCTGTCTTAGTTCGAAATTCATCAGTTTGCTTCAAAGTTTCATTATTTTGTTGAGAATTGTATTTTCGCAATTGTAAATCAAAGTTCTTAGTTGAACATTCTTTTTTTTTTAATGATGGTTCATCTTTTTGACTAAAAGTCAAGCTGCTTTTTTCAAAAGTCATTTCTCCTGTTATTAACAAATAATTTTTTACATTTCAAAGTTTAATTTTTCTTCTTTTTTTTGCATAAAAATTCGTCTTCTTAGGTATAAAATTATTAATCGATGTTCCAAGTTTCCCCAGAAAATTCTTATTTTGTGGAAAATGCATATTCTCGGGTTAAAAATCCACTGATTTACAGAGAAATTCGTTCTTTGACCTTCAACTTTAAAAAAAAATTGAAACTCAATTACTTCAACTGATTATGTATCTATTTCAGTCGTAGCTTCATCGTAAATGTTGTTAAAAACCCGTATGTTTGCTGGTAAGTTTAACTGGTTAGTTGAAAATTATAGTTTCGTAATTGAAAATTGAAGTTCTCAGTTGAGAATTCTTTTTTTGGGAAAATGGTTCATTTTTTTGGTTGAAAATTGAACTGTTTTGTTCAAAAGTCGTTTCTTCTTTTCTTGACAATTCATTTTTTTGTATCTGAAAGATTAATTTTTCTTCTTTTTGTTGCATAAAAATTCGTCTTATTTGGTAGAAAATTAATAATCCTTGTTTCAAATTTCCGCAGAGAATTCTCATTTGGAGGAAAATGCATATTTTTGGGTTAAACCCTGGCGGACCGGCCGAACGCAAACATTACGCTACAGCGTAACGGTAAAGTAATGCTAAAGTAATGGTAAAGTAATATGGCATTATAATTAATAAAGGAAACAAAATTAATATGTAAACTGTTGCAATTATAATAAAACGTTGAAATTTACGTTCAACGGTCATGCCGCAATTGCAACAAGTTGCTTTTGCAGCATCAAAAAATAAAAAAACATAGTGGCCGTCATTGCAGTCGGGCCCCTGCATATTGGCAACCCGCTAACGTGGCTTTAAGTGGGTTGCCAGTCTGCAGGGACCCGATTTGCATGACAGCCACTTTGTTTTTTTATTTTTTAACGCTGAGAAAGCAACTTGTTGCAATTACGGCATGACCATTTAATGTAAATTTTAACGTTTCATTGTAATTGCAACAATGTACATATTAATTTTGTTTCCTTTATTAATTATAATGCCATATTACTTTAGCATTACTTTACCATTACTTTACCGTTACGCTGTAGCGTAATGTTTGCGTTCGGCCGGTCCGCCAGGGAAAATTCAACTGTTTTACAGACAAATTCGTTTTTTGGCTTTAAAGTTTTTTTTTTAATCGACAATCAATTATTTTAACTTATTATGCAACTATTTAATTTGTATGTTCATCGTGATTGTAGTTACAAATTGAGTTGTTTGGTTGAAAGTGAATTTTAATTAAATAATTTCTTCAAGATAATAATAAATGATGTCACCTGACAAAGTCACGTAATGAATACGGTCTTTTCAGACTCTCTAGCAATGGGTTTTATGCAGGGCTGAGATTGTAAGCAAAAAGGTAGGGAGGCCCTAAGTTGGGGACTAGGAGGGGAAGGGGTGAGTTTCATTTACCCTGAAAAAAAGGTGAGGACGCCGGGCCTCCATGGCCACCATACAATCCCAGCACTGATTTTATGATAAAAAACAAAATCACAACAAAATTGTTCAAATTGGAAAATTATCGTACTTCAATCAAATATGTTAATGGAAGGATTTCCCTAACTTCTTTGCAGACATTTCTGTTGAAAACAAAAACAAAATCTGCAGTCTGAACGAATTCTGAATTCTACAAAAAATGAGATTTAAAAACTCGCACGTTAACATCACTAATGGTAATAAAATCTTCCGAATATTAATTGGAATAAAATTATTCAATTATCATGTAATCTAAGCACACATATATGTCATTGATTTAACAAGACGATTCAGAATGAGTTCAAAATTTAAGAATTTCCCGATTTTAATAATAAAAGTGAAACTGTTTCAATTGGAATGTCTTAGTAGTCAAACAAATATAGACGACTGATTGATACTTTATATGAATCTTTCAATTTTAAAATAGCTTCCAAATAATATAGTAATAAATTAAGGCATTTATTAAAATAAAGATATAGTTTTAGTGTAAAATATGAAACTTTGGACTTTTACATTTTTCAGTTAGGAAAAAAACTATTGCTTAATATTTAGAAATATTTAAATGTTTATATAAAAGCAGTAATTCCAAATGAAATATTTGAAATTCCACAAAAAACTAAACTTTGAACGTTACAATTTTAAGTGTTATATTGAAAAAAATTCAATTTACAAGATAAATTGTTGAATTTTGATGTAGAATGAGTATTGAACACCCATTATTCCTAGAAAAAACCGAGTAAGTTGAAGAGATGTTTAGAAGGTCTGAAAAGATTCAAAATTAATTCAAATCTGAAATAATTTTGAATCATTTAAACCAAATGTCTACTTATACGAACAAAAACCGACTATTCGTAACGTAATGTCAGTGCAAGCAGCCCACGGCCTAATTTAAAACAAACTATGGATTTTCGAGATTTCGAACAAAAAATTGAGATGCTTTCTAAGAATTGTGAAAGGCCTCGAGAGAATAAAATTGTTTATTTTGTATATTTTTGACCTACTCGTGTTGGAACGGAGGGTTGGAGGGCTCGAGGGGTGCTGTGCTGGGTCTGACATGCTGGGACTCGAGCACAGTCGGGTGCTTTCGCGTAAACACGGGTTTTGGCGGTCGGGGTGAAGGGAGACGATGCGATTTTGCGCGCGCATCACGTGGAACGGCGCGGAACGATGGGGGTGGGGGATGCGAGTTCGCAAACCCGAAGACATTCGGGTACCTTTGTGTCGAGTCGGGTGAGAACTAGATTAATAAAACTAAAGAGTTTTCTATTATATTGTGTGGACGGGAAGAAATTAAAGTACGATCAAGTGTTACGAAACATGATATCACAAGGAAAGAATTAATTTGTAGGCCTAATATATTAATGGCCAGTGAAAAAGAAATCTTGAAATTCTTTTTAGTAATTTATTTGCCATATTTCTATTTCTTACGATCGAGTTCTTTCTGACGATGAAAATTAAGCTGAAAATATTGTTGGGTTGAAAGTTGAATAAGTTCGTTGAAGATTTCTCTTTTTTGCTTAAAAATAAATCTGTCTTAGTTGAAAATTGAACTGTTTGGTTGGAAACGCGTTTTAAAAAATGGCAAACAAATTATTTTAACTGATTATGTAACTATTTCAGTTGTATATTCATCGTAACTGTAGCTTAAATTATTCTGTTTGCTTTAGAAAGTTTCATTGTTCTGTTGAAAATAGTAGTTTCGCAATTGAAAATTTAAGTACATAGTTAAAAATTCATTTTTGTTTTTGAGATAATGGTTCATCTTTTTTGTTGAAAATTAAACTAATTTGTGAAAAAGTCGTTTCTTCTGTTATTGAAAATTGATTTTCTACAACTGAAAGTTGAATTTTTCCACCGCTAGTGGAAACTTTGTTCTATTTTGTCATAAAAATTCGTCTTTTTTCGTACAAAATCAATATTCTTAATTCCCAATTTCCCCAAAAAATTCTTATTAGGTGGAAAATTCAGATTTTAGGGTTGAACATTCAACTGTTTTACAGACACATTCGTTTCTTAGCTTCCAAGTTTTTTTTGCAATTGGAAACCAATTATTTTAACTGATTATGTATCTATTTCAGTCATAGATTCGTCGTAAACTGTAGTTAAAAATTCGTCTGTTTGCTTAAAAGTTTAACTGATTAGTTAAAATTTGAGTTTCCTGATTGAAAATTGAAGTACTTAGTTGAAACTACTTTTTTTGGGATTCATCTTTTTTCGGCTTCATAGTTTTTTTTTTAAATTGACAATCAATTATTTTAAGTGATTATGCAACTATTTCATTTGCATGTTCATCGCGATTGTAGTTAAAAATTGAGTTGTTTGGTTGAAAGTAAATTTTTTTAAATAATTTCTTTGAAATAATAATAAATGATGTCACCTGACAAAGTCTCATAATAAATACGGTCTTGACAGGAAGTCCCAGAAAATTCTTATTTCATGAAAAATGTACATTCTCGGGTTAAAAATTAAACTGTTTTACAGACAAATTCGTTTTTTGGCTTTAATGTTTTAAAAAAACTGAAAATCAATTACTTTCACTGATTATATATCTATTTAAGTTGTAGAATCATCGAAACTGTAGTTAAGAACTCGTCTGTTTGCTGGAAAGTTTAACTGGTTAGTTTAAAATTATAGTTTCGTAATTGAAAATAGAAGTGAATAGTTAAAAATTAATTTATTTTTGAGATAAAGGTTCATCTTCTTTTCAAAATTGAACTAATTTGTTAAAAAGTCGTTTCTTCTGTTATTAATAGTTAATTTTTTACAACTGAAATTCAAATTTTTCTACCGTTAGTGGAAACTTTGTTCTATTTTGTCATAAAAATTCGTCTTTCTTCGTAACCAATTAATATAATTGTATATGTATCTATTTCAGTCCTAGCCTCATCGTAACTGTAGAGAAAAATGCGTCTATTTCCTTGAAAGTTTCACTGGTTAGTTGAAAATTGTAGTTTCGTAATTGAAAATTGAAGTACTTAGTTGAATTTTCAAGTACTTCGTTGAAAATTCTTTTTTTGGCATTATGGTTCATCTTTTTGGTTGAAAATTAAACTGCTTTCTTCAAAAGTCGTTTCTCATTTACGTTTTAGGCGAAGCCCAACTTCCCTTCTCAAACTTAACAAAACAAGAAAAAACAGCTATTAAAGAACGCAATCAGAATAAAGACATCAAGATTTTACCAGCAGACAAAGGCAATACAACAGTAATAATGAATAAAGAAGACTATAACAACAAAATAATGGACCTTCTTACTGACGATACATAGAAAAAACTTCAAAAAGACCCCACAAAAACAATAGCCAGTAAAACAAATAGCCTCCTGAAAGACTCAAATCTTGACAGCGATACAATATCTAAATTAAAACCTACTAATCCCATCTCTCCAAAACTTTACGGACTCCCAAAAATTCACAAAAACAACATCCCACTCAGACCGATCGTCAGCGCAATAAACTCACTAACTTACAACCTAGCACGCTTTCTTGCCAAAAAACTTAAGCCTTTTACAGGACACTCTATCACACATATCCAAAACTCTTTTGACTTCATCAGAAAAATACAACAGATTCACATTCAACCCCAAGACATCCTAGTAAGTTTCGACGTAGTATCTCATTACGAAAGTACCAATCTCTGATACAATCGATGTTATTAAATCCTTTACAAACTTCCCCTTTAATCTCACACCTTTAATAGAACACTGTCTCACTAATACCTATTTCTCTTTCGATAACCAATACTACAAACAAACCTGAGGAGCAGCAATGGGATCTCCAATCTCACCTGTAATAGCTAACATCTTTATGGAAAATCTAGAAACTAAACTCTTCAACAAATCCAAGCCTAGACCGGAATTTTGGTACCGTTACGTTGACGACACTATTGTCATCTGGAGACATGGACTAGACCAACTACACAAATTTTTCGATTTCATCAATCAAATACACCCTGATATCCAGTTCACTATGGAAATTGAACAAAATCCTTCCAGATAACAATTGTGCGTCGCAGATCACTCGCAGATTATGATTGTCAGGTTCTGCGTGCAATAACGCACTCATCTCGCCAGCATGGACTGTCAAGTACACATCTGCGAGCGCTATGAGTCGCATTTGGCCAACACACTCTGCATCACACAATACCGTGAGAATGCGACGCAGAGTCTGCAATCACTATGAGGGCAGAATTCTTTCTAATAATATTTAATTTTCCTATAGTTATCACTTATAAAATTAATTGTTATTGGAAAGTTATATAAACCATTTTCAAAACAATATTGAAATTTTTTAAATAATTTTTTTTAATTTTGTGGGTTTTTGGAAATATTAAAAAAATTTTGGGATTTTTTTGAAACTTTTGAAATGTTGGAAAATTGAAAACTTTAAGTTTCGTTCTTTTTCCGGAAATGTACAAAAATATAAAGTATCCAAAAATTTACTTTATTTCGAAAAATTGTCAAAATTTCCAAAATTAGTATTTCCATCTTTATTTTTTTTTCTGGCAAAATTAATTCTTTAAATATATCCAAATTTTTGTTATTTTTAAAGTGATATCGCGCATTTTCTTTTTCGGTGCCGGTATTTATACACAACCTTGTTTAAAAAAATATTAATCTCCTCCATGTTTCCAGGCCATCCTGAATGTATTGAATATTATAAAAATAGATTATTGAAGTTCATCAAATCAACATCAATATTACAAAAAATTAATTATTCTACTCAAATGCGCGCGCATTCCGGCAAATGTCCAGTTTGCGAATTTCATCAAGCTCGCAAGTGAGTCGCGTCGTTTTCGCAATTATTTGCATCATTTTGTGCTGCATGGTTAGATAACGCGGATTAAAAGTCAAGGTCACTATTTTCCTTTGTTACATACAGGTCGCATGGCGTGAAAATCCAGCGCAACATACAAACGCGTGACATAGTCCAATTTCTTCGTAATGATAAAATCGGATTATTTTTTGTGCAGTGATCTTTTTGACAACTTTTATTACGTCGAAAGATTTCACTATTTCTAAAAAATCTGCACATGTACCGGCGAACCAACATGATATCCATGATATTCCTTTTTGTTCTCATTTTAACCCGTACAGTCCACACTACATCTGCGTATACATAAAGTCCACACTAGTGCGAATTGGAATTTCGCATTTTCGAGCATTGACAATTCTCTCAAAATGCAAAAAAATTCAAATTAGAAGTAGTGTTTATATTTGTCGTAGATATGCGTCGGATCTGCAAGCGATATGCGTAACAGATCTGCTAGCGATATGCGTAGCAGATTATGCGTCAGATTCTGCTATACATATGCCAGGCATATGATGACGCATATATGTCTCATCAGGTGAGAGCACAATCTGCGCGTCGATCCGCAGATCTGCGTGCATATAAGCCACCAGTGTGCTAACAGAATGTTATCTGGGCTAATACAAAACGATTAAACAAACAAACAAATTAATAAAGCAATAAGAAAATACACTCAAGAAAAAAAGTCAACACAACACAGTAATACAAGAATCTGAAACTCAGTAAAGAAAGGCGTTTGACTTTCAGATGTAACCAAAAGGATCATTCGCCAGTTGAAAGTCAACTGATCATTATAATATGACTGTAAGTGACGCGCTTGGTTGAAAGTCAACCACTTTATGTACGTAAAATGGACTTTCTAGGTTAATTTAATACACAACTTTTTTTGACTTTCCGTCAACGCATGCGTGTGAAATGAAACTTATAGGTTAATTTTAGTCAACTGATTGTTGAAATTCATAAAATTTATGCGCTGGCGTTCAGTGATTACGAACATGACATTAATATAGAATTTAAATTGAAATAATTTGAGGAAATAAATAATTTTTGTTGAATATGAGCATTAAATAAATTATTCATTTATGCCTCATAAATTTAGTTTTTTGATCCTCCAAATCAATGAGATTAGTAGAAGGGAAAAAAACTTTATTTATTTGAAATTATAGACATAGTTGAATGATTTATTATAAGCGCTCACATTTATAAAAAATTATTTCGTGGTATTAAATATAGAAACTATACAGTGATATTTTCCTGCATAGAAACTTATTCTTTATTAATTTATAAAAAAGATTGCATATTTCAAGACATTACATTTTTATAATAATTTTTTTATAAGGAGCACTCTTATAATTACTCGAAAGCTATAAACACAGAAGTGATATAATTTACAAAATCCGCAAACTTATTTCAATGCTTAACGATATTTTATTCAACCAAATTTTGCCGTCGTTGTATCTATTTTAAAAGAGATTCAAAGACTCTAAAACTGATGCAACAGTCTTCAACTTTTTGTAACTTTTTTCAAACTTCTTTTGAAGCATGATGGAAGTTATGGAAGTGAATGCAACTTTAGCTTCAGGAGCGTATGCGACATTGAAAACCCAATACAATGCATGCAAATATATTAGCCCTTCGACAGGATCATTTGAGGAGACTGCTCTACCGTCGATGTACGTGGAAACTTTCAGATTAGGTAGATCTTGAGATCCAATTGCAATAAGTCGCGGTGGTTCATCTTTTTCTGGTACTGTATCAGACAGAACGGTTCCTTCCTGAAAATTGAAAAAAGTTTCATAAACCAGAATTATATGTAATAATCAACAATTATTTCGCAGATAATATATTCTGTCGCATCTAATACATTCTGTTCGCAGCGTGAAGTTGATGCGCAGAGATGCTTTTGTTTTTTTATTGCTGTTTTTTAAGTTGATTCGTTTCATTAATTAAAGTTTAGAAACACATAAGTGTGAAGTGAAATCGTATTCAATTGATAATATATATTAAATTCTTCGCGATCAACTTTCAATCTTCAAAATTTTACAACAAAATGAAATTAATAATTGGTAACTAATATTTTTGAAACAAAGATGAAGTCTTTAACCTTTCCAACTTCTTATGTTAGTTTTAGTGGTTTCAGGAAAAATAATGAGAATGCTCAAATATATTACAATTACAATGTTTTAATTCTAAGCACAAGTGGAGTCTTCAACCTTCTTAGTTTATTACATAAAAAAATCAGAATTATTTCGAATATTTTCAATTATTCCATATTTCAAAATTGTAAATTGAACTTTGTATCTTATTTAATCAGCTTGGAATATTCAACATTAAATTATTTGAAACTGGGGTCGTTAGAATTAAACAACTTTGAATTGGAAGCATTTAAAAAAGAATAACTTTATATTGAAATATTGAAAATAGTTTGGTTTCATTTATAAATATTAGTAAACTGTATCGTTTGATGATAATTGTATTTTATAGTTTAAAAAAAGGTTAAAACCAATGCTTAGTTAAGTAATTCATTTTAACCTGTGATATCCACAATTTTATAGTTTCGAAATTACATTAACACAATATTCTAAGCTATTAATACATTGAACTATAAGACTGAATATATAAATTTGCTTATGTTAATTTTTGTGATCAAAAATTGATCCCAATAACACAACAAATCGTGGCAAATAACTTTCAAATTCAATTCCTTGAAAATGGTAGAATATAAAATTGAAAGCGCGCTTTTGTTCTTGAATGAGGATTTGCAATTGAAGAAGTTTGAAGGAATACCTAAAATCGTATACTTTCAAAGAATTGATAGGTGAAAATTAATTAATTTTACAACTTAACAGTTGGACATTTTCAAATTTAGAGCGTTTTAATTAGAAGAATTTCGAATTTTAATTGTTGAAAAATGGTACAATATATGTAGTTTTCGAAATTAAAAACTCAAATCTTTTAAAACTTAAGAATACAAAATTGAAACATTTTGAAAAAATAATAATGAGTGAATATTGATAAAGTAACTTTACCAATTTGCATTGTCCTTTCTACTACTTGGTTGAAAGTTGAAGAACTTTATTACAATTTCATTTTTGTATTTGTTGAATATTCATCATTTTGGTTGGAAATTCATCTCTTTGGTTGAAAAATCGTTTTTTGTCGTTGAAAATTAATTTTTTAATCCAAAAATTGAACTATTCCAGCTTCTTGGTTGCAAATTAATCTTTTCAAGTTGAAAATTCAACCACTTGGTAAAAATTTGAGCTACTTTGTTAGAAATTCATTTTTTTGTCAAATCTTCCTCACTATATCTGGATATTTATCTTTTTGGTTGGAAATTGAAGTATTTTGTATAAAATTCATCTATTTTTTTTTAATTTGCCTTATATATGAGAAAACTTATCTCCTTGGCAGAAGACTCAACAGTTAAATTTTTCAGAGATGAATTTGCCACAAAATTCAACAGATGAATTTTCTGCAAAATTCAACAGATGAATTTTCTGCAAAATTCAAC
>CAKNXH010059907.1:0-21118 GCA_932178445.1 Andricus quercusramuli | reverse complement strand
TGAATTTTCTGCAAAATTCAACAGATGAATTTTCTGCAAAATTCAACTATTGAAGATTCAATAGTGGGATTTTCAATTGACAAATTTTCTACAACATTTAACTGTTTGTATTTTGATCTATACTACACATTTAAAATGGGAAATTGTTATATTTTATAAAGTAAAAGTCGACCATTTCCAAATTTGGAACGTTTAGATCACCTTTCAAATCTTAAAAATCAAAAATGGAAAAATAATTGAAAATTTTTGAAAAAAAATTAATAACTGAATATCTTTAAATGAGATTTTCATGTTGCCAAGCCTCTTCCCAAGTTAATCTGGGAGAGAAAAATTGCGGTACAAATATAAACCATGCAAGAACTAGGTATTCAAACTCCAATTATTTTTAATTTGATAATGTTTCAAAGTAAATATTTCTAATTCATTGCCAATGAATTTCTTTTTGAGTGGTTAAGCTGTACAAATTAAAATTTCAATCATAATAATAATGTTTTACGTTTACGTCTTATCAATTCACAATGCAATGTATCCTGCACGCTTTAGTGCGCTTATAATATTGCTAGTAATATTAGAAGACGAGGAAAGACTATTACGTAAAACTATTTTTCAATTGTATCGTCAATATTATTAAATCCTTAAACTGTTTCAAAAATCCTTTTGTAAATCTTCTTAGCAGATTTAAAACACCGTAGCAATATTTAATTTATTTCAAAATAATCAGAGTTTCAAATCTTCTTACAAGGAGCTGAAAAAAGTATTGTTTTTAATTACCTTAAATATTTCTATGATATGTCTCGTTCGTTTTTCCTGTCCAAATTTAGGTTTGAAATGCGCAGAAACAGCAAGAA
This sequence comes from Andricus quercusramuli, assembly GCA_932178445.1. NCBI lineage: Eukaryota > Metazoa > Arthropoda > Insecta > Hymenoptera > Cynipidae > Andricus > Andricus quercusramuli. Next base: position 20,270 of record CAKNXH010059907.1, on the reverse strand, counting down.
GAACTAATACGGTTTGCTTATTGTATGTCCTATCATTCGACGGTTCTAAATCCGGTAGAAAATAGCTGAGTAATACTGGCAAAGCTGTGATCCACCGATTTCTGAGCTCCGACACTTTAACGCCTACCAATGCCTCGAATTCTGCATAGAGCTGTAATAAATGCGATTAGTGAATTTTTTCTCGAAGAGAATGAAACGTTAAAAACAATAATAATAGAAAATAAATTTTTTAAACAATTTCTTACTTATTTGCAGGAATTGTTAGAAGGATTTGAGAACTCATTCTGCACTTAAGTTTATAATTTTGAAAAATATCAATTATATTTACCAACTGATTTAGTTTTAAAGCTGGGTAAACTTTCAGATGCTCTGTGGCATTACATGCTTTTCTGGCATCTTCTTGCCTTCTTTTACGACACTCCATGAGAAGAGGCTTCAGAATAGTAACCGATGGCCTTTCTTTCTCCATTTCTTCCAGCATTAAAGTAACTAGTTCTTCATGAGACTTTTTGTGTTGGACCTCGGAAGCCCTCTTTTTTTTGGACCGATTCAGATACTGAAGATGATTTTTATGGCACCTCTTCATCTGAGCTATTGAAGCATCCTGTAAGAATTGAATACACAAAATACAGTTTGAAAAATATAATTTCTTTCTTTTGACTACAGGATATTTTTTGAAAAGACTTTAAAAATTTTAGTATCTGTAAAAGAAAATGTTTCATGCAAACTTAAAGTTCCAGAAACGGTTCTTAATTGTAATATAGGGAATTTCCTCAGGGCTCGTTCTGCTACTTCTACATAGTCAGACTCATCTTTTAAGCCGCAATCTTCCATTCGTCTGACAATTTTTCTGGCCATCTCATTGCGCATATTGTCCTCAAGTTTCAGTCCTTTTTCAATGGCTAACTGTATGTCATCTGGCCAGGAATCTGGAAAACAATTCTCATATGCCTTTTCCTGAAACAAACGTTAAAATAAATATTTCATTATTTCAATTACTAATGTTATACAATTATACGTAAGAATCTTCCTAACAATTTAAAACGCACCTTTTCAGAAAGTGAATTATTAATAAAATTACTATTGGAGATCAACTGAAGCGTAGAAGGGTTTGAAACTGCATCAAAAGTAGAAGCCTTAGTTCGAAGCTGTGATGATTCAGAGACGTCACTTGGTAGACTATCTTCAAATTTTGGGTCGTCCGAATGTGTTATTTCAATTGATTTCTGAACTGGAACAAAGGTTGAAACCTTAGTTTGAAGCTGTGATGACTCAGAGACGTCATTTAGTGGACTATCTTCAAATTTTGTGTCGTCCGAATATGTTATTTCAATTGATTGCTGTAGTTGCTCAACGGAAATTCTTTCTATTACTACAACCGGGACCGCAGGATCTTTAGCAGCTTCGGTTTCTATAACTTCTTGTTGTGGCTCATTAGTTAAATCGTTAGAAACATTTCTTCTAGAGACTTTTGGTGGCGGCTCTCTACAAGTGGTGCAAAACAATCCGATATCAGGGATCCATTTAAAGTAAGGGTGTTTACATGATAACTCAAATAAATTCCGCTTATCCATATTTCTTTCTTATTATTCCATTCAAGTAAATGGGAGCTGTAAAATAAAAATAAAATTAACAGCTTCAATTATAAAATAAAAATACATATAGAAAGCAAGTATCATGCTAAAAAAATACTATTTTATTTCAGTGCAGAAGTTATAAATGAGAGAAAGGAGCGACACGAGAAATTGTAAGACAATATGTCCTAAGATCAGAACTATAAAGGTACACTTTATTCAGCAACACTAATATTTTTAATGACTTCATTGTATTATTGGTTGCTTTAAAGTTCGTTCAGCAGGAATTTCAAGATTTTTAAAATGCATATAATTTTGAACAATCATGGACAAACAACAACCTACTTTTAAGTTGCTAGTGAATGTCTCCAGCACTTCGTTTGAGAAAAATATAATATTGTCCGTCCACCAAGTGCGCATGATATACAGCATGAACAAACAGTTCATCTATTGAGTACATTCTGTACTGGTCCAAAACGGAAATGTTATAAGCATTGTAGTGCAAAGTATGCTCCACAGTTTTCATGGACTTGCAAACTAGTACATGTTTACCTTGAAAAAATAGAATTTTCACAACCAAGGCGAACTGTGGCAGAGTTTTTAGATAATCTACCATGACGAAACATTTGTCCGGTTTGTACTTGATACCATGAATAGACACCCACGATAATGTTATGACTGTGCCTAATTCCTGAGGAAGAATATTTTTGAAAGACAAATCGCTGCAAACTACTCTTTTGGCGACTCCTCGCTCTTCGGGTTTACCTACCGAACCTCCCATGATGAATGTTTGATATAATTGATGTTGCTTTGCCATAGTAAGGGAAGGATTCTTGAAACACTTGAAATTCCTCATTAGGTCTTTGAAGTATTGGTGTTTCGCCTCCATTCGCAGAGTATTAAACGTATACAAAGGACCATACGTTGATGTAAATGAAGGATAGTAAACTAAAAAATGCTGCTTCGGTGTGAGATTTGTTGTAGATTTTTTGAAAAGAGGAAAGGTAATCGCCTATAGCACATTCTAAGTAGCCGATCATCCCGAGAGATATTTCATAAGCACAGCCGAGATACAATATCTCGACAAGCAGCATGTAGTTGATCCAATATTTATCACCACTTTCTATGTATGGTCCTAGAATCGAAGGAGTCAAAAGAATTCCTAACGACGACATTTGTGCCCCACTCTGATGCAAGTTCGCACCATCCTTAAGGTGCTGTGGTAAAATAATAGATGGCTTGGTTTCCGTATAACCATAGTCGAACTGAACCATTTTCTCGTTGAAAATATCGAGTGTCATAACTTTATGATCACCTTGTAGATAACGTCCTAAAACTAGTTGCAAAGTTCGAAGTAGACTACCTTCTATTATGTCATGGAAAATATCCGGCGGGATGCCACCAATTATGTGGTAATACTTTAAAGCATTTAATAAACATCCTCGATTAATTCCAAATTCTTTTTTTTATGCCTCCCATTCTGCTGTTGTTTCAGCTTTTTCTAGCTTTAGAATTTGCTCAGTATATTCCTCCTTCGTTCTTAAAAGAGAGGTCTTCTCTTGTCATGGTGTGCAGCTGGTTTTTATCGGCCATACAATATCTGCAAGAACGATAAGCTGAGAAACTCTCCTTCAAACCACCGATTTTGTGGGCTGCAAGGTTATCGCCAATAAAAGCTATTAATGCGCCGTACACGAGACTGCCATCGGGCATTTGTACACCATGTTCAAGAAGTTTTAAGTTCTCCACTATAGGTTCTAAAATTGAAGACATGTCGTAAGCTTTCATGATATCAGATTCTATGGGTAAAACAAGATTAATGCAATGCAAAGAAGACCTATGTCGAGGATTTATGTTTCCCATTTGAAAATAAAACATTCCCATTTGTGTAGGTCTAGATGAAGCAGTGTCAGTTAAATTCATTTCATCAAAATATAAAATGATTCTTATGACACCATGAGGCATTTTCTGAACAAGAGCATGCTTTTTCGCGGCTGAGCCATCCAAAAAACTGCGCAGCACATTAGCTTCAGCTTCATTATCTGGATACAATAGTTTTTGATATTCTTCATTTGAGAGAAGACTTCGAATCACTTCAATTATTGAGACGTACATAAACTGGTCAGCACGCAGTTCAGAATCCCTATTCTCGCCAAAGTTTGCTTGTCCACCTCTGGAAACTCGAATACTAATTTGTTTCCGTTTTGGCTGAACGATGGATAAATGACTTTTGAAGTACGAATCTTGTTGACGCTTTGTCTGCAACCCGCAAAATACTTTAGCTGATTTTTCCATAGTTTCTGGAACATTAATAAGCCCTGCTAAGTCGATTCCTTCTTCTTTCAATTGTTTATCAATATCATCAGAATATTCTTCTAGACAAGAGAGAACCAAAGTTTCAGTATTCTCTATGACAGCTTTTATTATCGGTTCCGTAATAGCTTTTGCACAAAGAAATAGTATAAATTGTGCTTCAGCTGCTTTCTTCTTATTTGCCTCTGAATAAGATTGTTTATCGGCCTTCCCACTTACGGAGGAATTTTCATCAATTCTTATAAATTCATCAGTAGATTCTCCAGGAAATGTCTGAGACTCTTGTACATCTGCTAAATTTTCATCCGTACTTACTGTCTCGTCAATTGCCATATTCGTCCTTGCATCGTTTTCAGAAAAAACATCTTCAAAATTGACTTCAATTTCCTTGTTGGTTTTAGAATCGTCTTGACCTCTGTGGTTCCTCGAAAGATGCGTAGACCGAGCTTTGAAACTACGGAATGTTTTTGTACAACCAGGTTTTCCGCAAGCAATGTTTAAATCTGGTCGATTCGCATGATATCTCCTCATATGTTTTATTAGGGATTCGTCATTAACGGATTTTTCAGAACAATATTTGCACAGCGGCATCTGCCAACAGATTTGTTTTATTTATCATCACATTGCCATTACAAGTAGTATGACGTTGGGGTATAGGGAGACAGAAAATTATTTACTGAAGTAGAGGGCCTAATCCCATCTAATTGTAATAAATAAACAGTAAAAAATATCTGTTTACATACATGCGTTCATTATCTCGAGAAAAATATTAATTTATTATTTTCTGTAAAAGTGTACTTGATGTATAGTTAATAAAGCAAAAAAAAACATTCAGTAAAATCAAAATCATCATATTTAAAGATAAAACAGATGTCCACTTCCGAGATGACGTATTGCTAATTTACTCACAAACAAATTTGATTACAAAAACTTATCCACTTTCGAGGAAATAGATGTACCAGTTGACAGTAGTTTACTATTAGTTTAGATAAAAAATAAAAACTTACTTTCAATATATTAAGTTTTTGAAAGCAGATGAAACAAGTCTTATCTTGAAAAGATAGCCAATTCTGAGTGAATCGTCCAAAAATTTTGAGGTCACAATTTCACAGTTGATGAAAATCGGTTTGCAGCAGAAATTAAAAATAGAATTTTTTATTTTTTATACAAATAAAAACTCACTTCCAGTATATGAGGACGATGTGTAAAAATAATAAAGGCTTGATATCAAAAAATGTTTCTGTTATGAGAAAATCAAAACTTAGTGTGATTTTTGGCTAAAAGGCCTACAAAACCTAAAATTTTATCTAAAATTTGAATTGAACTTTTTTTATTGCTATATTTAAAAATGAGAATTTGAAATATACCTTTTAACATAACATGTTATTAATTTTTCAGGAACTTTTCATACAATAAACCCATTTTCGACAAAATGTTGGTTATCTATTTCTGTACTACCATTCATTATTTATTTACTGAATTATATATGGAAAAATTTCTACATTCTATAAAAATTCCAAATTTTGGAATTAAAAAAATGAGAATATCCACAACATTGGCGCACGAGCACCCCACAAAGTGTATTTGCATTGGGGTCAACTGATGCATTTAAATTGGTATTTTGATGTAAATAAATTTTCTTTTTAATTTTTTTATAGAGATCAGACAAGTCTCCCTAATTTTAAAGAATTTGCACAATATAATGGTCCTTACTTGATTCATTATATTTTTTGTCTACACTAAACAACGGTTTGGAAATATCGGAGGGCTTTCTTCTGAGAACAATACACAATGGACCAAATCCATTTTAAATCAGACAGGTTCTACACTACTCAGTTAAATCAAGTATCAGAAATTCTATTTTTCTCAAAAAGCACAAAATGTCAACATGAACAACAAGAGATTAGGGGAAAGTTGCCTAAGACGAGCCCCCTTCCATATTTTCCAAAAATTTTCGATTTTAAGGAACTTTAGAAGCAAACGCGATTATTGGCATAATAGCTTGATGTTTTCTTTACAAAGTTCACACACTTAAAAGTTCAAAAAATGTTTAAAAGGCAATGAACTTCGATATTGAAAAAAATATGTATTTGTCTCGTCTTAGGCAACCCGGTATCCTAAGACGGGCCCCTTTTTAAAATAAAAAAAAGCTATGTAATTAAACACTAGATATTGATGAATTTTATTCGCAGCGTATTGTTTAAACATAATGTTTACGTTTATGACATATTAGTTACGTAAAATACATTATAAAGCGTAAAATAAGCGTCAAATAAGGTCTAACAGAAAATAAGTGTCAAAGAAGTTCAAGGACTAAATATTTATGAAAAGTTATAAAATTTCGAATATTATTCATCTCAGATCCAGAATTTACTGATATAAATCGAAAAAGCAACATAGTTTTAAAAATTTCTTATTCATGATGTAAAAGCAAGAAAGAGGTTAGGTCATTACCATTGAAACCATCGGAAACTCACAAGGAAAGCAGATTTCGCTTTTACCTACAGTTCTCTAGTCTAACCGGGGCTCGTTTTAGGAATTTCGCATGATCACAAATTTTTAAATATTTTAATCAAATAGCATAAGAATTAATAAAACGTAAGTATCAGTTGCAAAGTTTACAAAATTATCTATCAAACAAAAACATAAGTTACTCCTTCAAATCATTGGAAGTTATTAAATCACAACTTCTAAAACAGGCGAAAGTTCGTTCTCTAACGTACGAAAATAATTTTTCCTTCCTGTTTTTGTTAATTTACTTCCGGTGCAGGAAAAAACATCTTCAAAATAACCAGAATTTTTCTGAACACGTATTCGCATGCGTAAGTGATGACTATATTGCTTTTGTAGAAAAATATTCAGGGTGTCCCGTCTTAGGAGGGGACTCGTCTTAGGCAACTTTCCCCTATGTTCATAAAACGTAAATATAAAATTAAAATTATACAAAACGAGAACAAAGAATGTCAATTTTATATTATAAAAATTGAAGAAATTAAAACAATTTTAATAATTCAAATATAGTTAGCGTATTTTTCGGCAAACTATTTATTAAATTAAGTTATAGAGTTATAAATAAATGTAGGTTTCGCAGATACCCACTTAACCTATAAAAAACTTTCACAAACTATAACTACTAAACTAAAACTCTGGAACAACTGCTAATAAGAAAAATATAACAAGTTTTCACATTTTTTCGCCCATTATTTTGGAAAGAAAATTACGAATTAAATTCTTTACCAATCTTGTTTCGGGACGATAAGGCACTTCGTTTTTCTTAATATTGGAGTTCAGATGGTTCGGATGGACTGAGCTACTTTTACAGGTTAAGTTGGCATCCTCAAAACCTACATTTATTTCCAAGTCTAAACCTTATTTTCATAAATAGTCCGCCCAGAAATATGCTAACCATATTTGCATTATTAGAAGTTGTTTAATTTCTTCAATTTTTATCATCTAAAATACCGCGTCTATACGTGTACCGACATTTCGGTACAAATATCCGGATTTTTTCGGTACGGTACGAAAAGGGGGATCTGCAAAAGGGGCTCTTTGTACCGAAATTTCGGTACGAATAGCCAGATTTCTGTGTAGGCTGACCCATATTTGTACCGACATTTTGACACACGTAGCCACTTTCAATATAAAATTGACCATTTTCCCCAATAAAATACGACACAAATAGATCCAATTTTTTGCGTCTAATAATTTCAAATTGAAAAAACATAGATAATTTTTAAATTACTGACAAAGTTGTTCTTTAAAATGAAATGTACACCTCCAATATTACAAAAAAATAGATATAAATAGTAAAAATCAATGTTAGTCGAATTAATTTCTTGTGAGAATATTATTGCACATAAGTACAAATATAGGTTAAGCACTTACCGTCTACATTTATTAATCCATAAAAAAGCTTTCAAAAACTCGAAACAATCTTTTTAATGTGGTGCAACGTCACTGTACAAAGACGTAATCGAATACCATGAGCTCAGTGTTGACCGATACCACGAAGGAATAGTAAGGAGTGGTATCACCCTATGTGTTCGGTGAGCAGAGGTGGGACAAGTGACGTCCAATAATTCGTTAATGCTAGCTACGAATGAAAACTCGAATGCTCCCCAGTGCACATGCGCAGAGCTGTTTTCGCAGTCACATGTTATACCCACTCAATATGCTACCTTTTGACATCTCGATGCACATGTAGGCTATGTTCGTTTGTTTATGTTCGTTCAATACAAAAGTTCGAAACTTCAAACGCGTGTTGACATCGTTGGCATGGCAACCGTCAGTGCGCATGTGAACGGGGGAGCATACGAGTTTTCATTCGTAGCTAGCATTAACGAATTATTGGACGTCGCTCGTCCCACTCCCCACTTACAGGGATACTACTCCTTACTATTCCTTCGTGACCGATACTTTGCAAAATGCGATCAACGCCATATTGGCTGCTCTCAGCTGCTCTCTTAGCGCCTTTTCTGAAATCGCCGAAATTCGCCAAAGTGTTTGCGCATCGCTGCATCGTATTTTGCGCACGTATTTCTGCTAGCACAAATTGAATTTCAGAGCGCGTGAATGAAAATCATATTCAACTTAATATACCATTCAGTTAATCATTATATTACTCGTATATCAGTTAGGAGACACTGCACTTAAGTTCCATTTCTTGTTGAAATTAAGTGACTTACTTAATTTTATGCAAAAATGAAATTCAGCTACATTTAAAATTCATCATCTTGTATTACTGTGAACCTACTAAAGAAAGAGAGAGAAAAACAACCACCATTTACCCTACATTCAAGGTATCACGGAACAAATAGGAAGAATTCTCAACAAACACAACATCCAAACTATATTTAAATCACCTGCTAAAATAGGACAACTTCTAAACAACCCTAAAGATAAAAAGGAACCTTTCAGTGATCCGGGAGTATATCAAATCCCTTGTTCTTGTGGTAAAGTCTATATTGGAGAAACCGGGAGGGCGGTAAGTCAACGTGTAAAGGAACATGAGATTAAAGTCAGGCTAAAATTTTTCACGCAATCAGTAGTCCCTGAGCATCATATCGAAACAGAACATAGTATTTTATTTGACAAAACAACCATCATCGCAAAAACGTACAATAAATTTCCAAGACAACATAGAGAAGCAATCGAAATGTTGAAACACCCTAATAACATCAATAGGGACAATGGATATAATACTAATCCGATTTGGCTTTCCGTCTTACCGAGTTTTTTAAAAAAAGACTTAATTGTCAATCAAGTTCAACCAGTCCCTCCCATGGGGCGTTCTGACCAATCACAGGCATCGTAGAGAATACATATATGAGAACAACATAACCTGAAACTTCAGTTTCAGGTCAGTCCTGAAGAAGTGAACTGCAATGTTCACGAAACGTCGGCAACATACACAGTTTCGCACAGGATTGAAACCCGAAAAATCTTCAAATTTTAAGGGGCTAGTCTAGTTTCTCACTTTCAAAAAATCGATTTTTTCGCCTAATTTGATAGTATACTAAAAAAAAATTGATTAGCAGTTCGAACTCGATAGTTCATTGCCTCACTACCCGATTCGGGTAGTGTTTCTAGGTGGATAAATACTACCAGTGTGGGTCCACCACACCCACGACGGGCCAGCACCACGCAGTATTCCCGAACGGTCACCCATCCAAGTACTAACCGCGCCCAACGCTGCTTAACTTCAGTGATCTTACGGGAACTGGTGTTTTCAGCGTGATATCGCCGTTGGCCGATAGTATACTATTCGGAGAAAAAGTTCCCTGTGCTATGAGAGTATGAAAAATTAAATTTTATAACCAAAAATCACTTGTCAAAACTTTAAAAGCGTTTTTCTCAAAACTGCATTTTCAAAAACGGCTGCAATTCTAGCTCAAAGAAAAATTAACGAATCGATTTGAAATTTTGCACGAATATTCGTAACATGTTATTGTATACCATGAACTAGGATCTTTTCGATATTTCAAAAAGTATAAATTTGCCGAGCAAAAAGCGAGTGTTTTTCGAGCTTTTTTTTGGTGAAAATTTGAATTTTTTGTTCAAAACGCTGCCATTTTTTTAATTTTCAATATTTTCCAGAGATCCTAGTTCACGGCACGGGGAAAGTCATCTAGTTTAACGTGAAATTTCATTCTGGAGACCTCTACAACTGCAGCCGATTTACAACTTCATTTTTTGATGACTCGACATCGGAGTATATAACTCGGCTTACAGTCGATATTTTTTCATGAAATTTTGTGTATTAACTTGTTAATAGTATCTGGGTATATCCTCGAAATTGTAAAATATTTGACCGCATGGTTTTTTTTATGAGCCCCGAAAAATCACCTCCATTTTCCGCCCGAGAAACTAGACTAGCCCCTTCAATTTAAATTTATTAAGTCGTTTCTCCTTTCATGAAGAATTAATTTTTTACGGCTGAAAGTTCAATTTTTCTTTTTTTTTGTGCATAAGATTTTCGTCTCCTCAGGTCGAAAATTAATAATCCTTGCTTCAAATTATCCTACAATATTCTTATTTGGTGGAAAATGATTTTTCTCGGGTTAAAAATTCAATTGTTTGTCAGACAAATTCGTTTTTTGGCTTCAAAGTTTTTTTAAAACTTAAAAATCAATTATTTTAACTGATTAAAGTGGATGCAATGTACTTTAGTAATTTTAATTCATTAAAGAAAATTAAAATTAATGAAATTAATCTATTGATTTATTGATTTAAATTAATAACAAATGATGTCACCTGACAAAGTCTCCTAATAAATACGGTCTTTTCTGAGCCACTAGCAATGGATTTTCGGATAAAAAACAAAACTGCAACAAAATGGTTTCAAATGAAAAATTATCGTTCTTCAATCAAATATGTTAATGGCAGGATTTCCCTAACTGCTTTGCCGATATTTCCGTTGAAAAAAAAAAATAAATCACCAGTCTGAACGAATTCTGAATTCTACAACAAATGAGATTTAAAAACTCGCACGTCAACATCAATGAATGGTAATAAAATCTTCCGAATATTAATTGGAATTGGGACTTGCATGTTGGGGGCGGAAGTGAGAACGTGTTTGGTGACAGGTGGTGAGAGGATTTTACTGAATTTGTGTGGAAGGTGTGAGTGGAGTGAGAGGGTGGAAGCCGAGGACGTGAGTAGAGTTGTGTGGGGTGGATTGGGGAGATAAAAAGTAGTTTTTGACGAGGGAGTGAGGTGGGATTAAGGTAGATAGTGAAAGTGAGGTTAGGTTGGCAAGCAGTCGGAGGAGCTTGCAGTCGGGAGTCTTGGGCATTTGAGGGCTCAGGAGTGGTTATAGCAGAGTTAGGGGATGTAAAGGGAGAGAAAGGGGTGTCTGCAGGGGCCGTAAGTTATAGAAAAGGAAAAAAACAAGGGAAATAAAGGGAAAATTTGGCGGCGAAGCTGCAGAGACCTCTGTCGGCCGCGGTGGGTATTGCATGAAGAATTCCCAGTTACCGGCGGCAGAGCGGGAGGTAAGCAGTGATAGTGCTGTCAGTGCTGCTAGTGAAGTTGACGGGGAGGAAATTTTCCACGTGCCACGACGGACAACAAGGCGTGGCTCGGGGTCGAGTAGCGCGTCTGGGAGAGGGGGAAGGCGGAACGAAGGAAGCGAAAAGGTAAGGGAAAGAGAGTCGAGCACAAGTGACGGGAAGGATCTCTCGAAGAGGAAGAGAGACAGCCGAGAGAGTCCGGACAAAAGCGAATTGGAGAGTCCATTCAAAAAAAGCTTGAGAGCACGTAGGTCACCCCCCCAAAAAATGGAGGGATTGTCAGAGAAGAAGGCTATCGGGATGCTGGTAGGCGAGATCAGGGGCAGGGGGATCAAGGTATGAGGGAAGAAATGAGAATTACAGATGAGAAATGGGAAAAGGAGATGAGAGAGATGAGGGAGAGAGTAGAGGGGTTAGAGAGGGAAAGGAAAGAGAAGGAAGTTAAAATAAAGCAGATGGGAGAGGAGATCAGGGTGTGGCAGGAAAGGAGGGAAAAGAGACTTGAGAAGGTGGAGGGCAGGACGGAAATGGAAGTAGGAGACGGAGGTGGGGGAAGTGAGATTAAAGATATCTGGGAGAGGGTAGAGAATATGATAAAAGATAAAGTAGGAGAGCGTAGGAATGAAAAGGAGGAGAGGGTGGATAGGGAACGGATAAGGGCAATGGAGTTGAGAATGGAGAGAAAAGAGAAGGCAGACAGGAGAAATAATATTGTGATAAGAGGGTTGAAGTTAGAGAGTGGAGAAGAAAGGGAGGGCGTGGAAGAGCTGCTACAGAGCATAGGGTGGGTTAAAGGCAGGGTAGGGAAAATTAAGTTGGAGGGGAGGAAAGAGAAGGAAGTGGCGGTTGAGGAGTTGGAGAGCTGGGAAGAAAAGTTGGGGGTAATGCGGAATAAGAGTAGGATGCAGGATGAGGGAGTTTTCATAGATCACGATTTGACGAGAAAGGAAAGGGATGTACAGAGGGAGATCGGCGAAGGTAGGATATAGAAAAATAAGAGTAGACGGGAAGATGTGGGTGTGGGATGAGGAGAGAGAGGTGTTGAAGGAAGTGCAGGGGGATTTGTTTCGTAGGAAGTAGGGGGGTGGGGGTAACGCAGGGTAGAGGAGTAGTGAAGGCGCTGTACTGGAACGTAATAGGGGTAAAGAAGAAGGACGAGGAGTTCTGGCGGTATATCCAGGAATTTGATGTTGTTGGACTGGTAGAGACATGGGTAGAAAGAAAGGAATGGGATAGAATAGAGCCAAAGCTACCAAGGGGGTATAGGTGGAGGCTTCAGGAGGCGGTCAGAGTGAAGAAGAAAGGAAGGGCCAGTGGGGGAATTATAACCAGGGTTAGAGATGGATTAGAGGAAAAAGTTCATGGAGAGGAAGAGGGGGAGGGAGTGCAAATGAGGGAAATAAAAATAGGAGGGATAAAGTGTAAGTTTGTGACAGTGTACAACAAGGATGGGATGGAAATAATTAAAGAAAGAGTGGAAGACCTGCTGGGCGAAAGAGAAGAGGGTATGGTGGTATTGGGTGGGGACTTTAATGCGAGAATGGGGAGCAGAGGGGGACTTTACAGGAAAGGGGAGAGCTTCGAGAGGATATCGAAGGATAATGTAATAAATAAGGAGGGGGAGATTCTAAGGGACTGGATGGAGGATAGAGGGTGGGCAGTGGCGAATGGTATGGCAAATGGGGACGAAGAGGGAGAATACACATATGTAAGTAGGGTGGGGGTATCGGTGATAGATTATGTGGTCATGAATATGCAAGGATGGGAGGAGACGGGAAAAATTCACAATAGAGGGGACCGTGGAATCAGACCATCAGCCATTGAGTCTGTGGATAAGAGGTGAGGGTGGCGGAAGACAAGACAGGGAAGAAGTCTCGATAGGAGAGAGGGTGATCTGGACGAGGGAGGCGGTGGAGAAGTATCAAGAGGAGCTAGGAAAGGTACGCTTTGGAGGGGAGTCGGTGGAAGAGATATGGGAGGATCTGAAAGAGAAGGTGAAAGGTTGTGTGCAAAAGAAGGTATTTAGAAAGAAGAAGAAGGGAATGGTGAAGCCGTGGTGTGATAGGGAATGTAAAAAGATGAAGAGGAAGGTGAAGAGGAAGTACAAGAAGTGGAAAGAGGGTAATGCGAGAAGGGATGAGTACGTAGAAATGAGGGAGGGGTTTAGATTGGTGCCTAAGAAGAAAGAACAGGAGAAGGAGGAAGATCTGGAAGAGGAGTTAGCAAATGTTAAGACAGAAGGGGACGTCTGGAAGATAATAAATAGGTTTAGGAAGCGTAGGGTGGGGGTTAGCGAGAAGATAGGGAGTGAGGAGTGGAGAGAGTTTTTCAAAGAATCATTCCAGGGCTCGGATTCAAGGAAGAAGGATGGGGGAAGTAGAAGAACGGGGGAGGCAGAGATGGAGGAGTTGAATGACGAAGAGATAGAGAAGCAGATAAGGAAGTTGAAAAGGTCAAAAGCAGCAGGGCTGGATGGGCTAGAGAACGAAGCATGGCTGTTTAGTACACAAGAGGTTAGGAAGAGGCTGAAGGAGGTAGTGAAGAAAGTATGGAGGGGCAAGGGATTCCCAGGAGGGTGGAGAGAAGGGCTAATAGTGCCACTGTATAAGAAAGGGGATAGAGATAGGCAGAAAAATTATAGAGGGATTACGCTAATGAATACGGCGTATAAGGTATACGCGATGGTGGTGGCAGAGAGACTGCGGAAGGATGTCGAGGGGAAAGGAATATTTCCGGAGACGCAGGCGGGATTTAGGGCGGGTAGGAGTACTATCGACAATATCTACGTGATGCAGCACGTGTTGGATAGAGAATTAGCGAAGAAGGGGACGAGAGTGTACGCGTTTTTTGTGGATCTCAAAGCCGCGTTTCCATCGGTGGATAGGGGGAGGTTGTGGGAGGCAATGGAGGATAGGGGAGTAGAGAGAGGCCTAATTGAAAGGGTAAGGGAGATATATGAAGAGACCAAAGACAAGGTAAGAGGAGGGGAGGGGATTTCCGAGGGATTCTGGATAGATAGGGGTCTAAGGCAAGGGCGTCCACTTAGCCCAACGCTTTTTGCGATTTTAATTGCGGATATGGAAAGTAAGCTGGAGGCCGGGGTGGTAGAAGGAGTAAGGATAGGAGGGGTTAGAATTTGGTCACTAGCGTATGCAGATGACATAGTGTTGCTGGCAACCAGCGAGGAGGCCTTAAAGGAGATGATGAAGAGGTTGAGAAGATACCTGGATGAAAAGGGGTTAGAGCTGAATGCGGAAAAGTCCAAGGTTATGGTGTTCAGAAAAGGAGGGGAAGGGATAAGGGAAGGGAGTGGAAGTGGAAGGGAAAGGATGTACAGGAGGTGAAAGAGTTTGTGTACCTGGGCTTCGTGTTTCGAAGGAATGGGGGAGTGGATGGTCACATAAAAGAGAGAGTGAGGAGGGCAAATGTGGTGATGAGGCAGGTGTGGGGGTTGGGAATGAAGTTATTCGCAGATGACTTTGGAAGGAGAATGAAATTGTTTGATTCACTAGTGATGAGTGTGCTATTATATGGGGTAGAGGTGTGGGGGTGGAAGGAAAGTGAAGAGGTAAATAGAACGCAGGAGAGGTATGTAAAGTGGACCCTAAGGTTGGCAAGGAACACGCCTAATTATATTGTCAGGAGGGATACGGGGAGAACGAGTGTAGGAATTCTAGCAGGGAGCCGGGCGTGTAAATATGAGGAGAAATTTTTGGAAGAGGGGGGAAGTAGGCTGGTTAGGGAGTGTTGGTGGGAGAAGGAGAACAGGGGAGGGGTGGGAAGATGGAGGCGGAGAGGGAACGGTATTTTGGAATGAATGGATTTCAGATGGATGAAGTGAGAAGGATGCACGAGGAAGGAAGGAAGGTTTATGAATTGGTTAAGCAAAACAGCATGGAGAGAGAGAAGACAGAAGGGGAAGAGAGAATAAGAGAGTCAAGATTTAAGTGGAACTATGTGTGGATTATGCCAAGGGCAAAAGCGCAATATTTGTGTGTGAAAGGAGAGAAAGGAAGTCAGGAACTTATAGCGAGGATCAGGTGTGGGTGTATGGAGGGTTTCAATAGGTTTTGGCTCTCTCGAGAGAAGAGGATGTGTGAACTGTGCGGAAAGGGGGATGCAAGAGTGGAGCACTGGCTGGAGGAGTGCGGGGAGGTGGATAGGAGTGAGATAAGCATGGAGGCATTGTTGCATGAAAAGGGGGAAAAAAGGGCAGTAGCATGGGTGAAGGGAGTGGTGGGTAAGATGGAGACGAAGAGAAGGAAGGAGGAAGGGGAGTGGAGAAGGAAAGATTGTAAATAGGAGAGGAAGTAGATATAAGTAAGATGTAAATATTGTAAATAGTAGATAAGTAATAGGTATTAGCTGCGAAAACAGAGGTTGGCAAGCGAGGCAATGCGAAAAAGTAGGGACATGCGAGCGAGGCGAGGCGAAGCGAGGAAGGCAAGGCGATACGAGCGTGCGGCTTAGAGATAAGGAATGGATGGATGTTAGTTTTTAAGGGTCAGTTTTAAAGAAATTCTGTAAAAAATGGATGTGTAAGCAAGTCAATTTTTTTTAAGGCCAGCAGGCTGAAAAATAAACGTTTATCTATCTATTAATTGAAATAAAATTATTCAATTATCATATAATATAAGCACATATATATGTAATATATAATTGATTTAACAAGACCATTAGGAATGAGTTCAAAATTTAAGAATTTCCCGATTTTAATAATAAAAATGAAACTGTTTCAATTGGAAGGTCTTAGTAGTCAAACAAATATAGACGACTGGTTGATACTTTATAAGCTTATTTCAATGTTGAAATAACTTCAAAATAATATAGTAATAATTCAAGGCTTTCAATAAAATTAAGATAATGTTTTAGTGTAAAATATGAAACTTTGGACTTTTACATTTTTCAGTTAGAAAAAAGGAACTTTTGCTTAATAGTTAGAAATATTTGACTGTTCATATAAAAGCAGTAATTCTAAATGAAATATTTGAAACTCTACAAGAAACTAAACTTTGAGCGTTACAATTTTAAGTGTGATATTGAAAAAAATTCAATTTACAAGTGAAATTGTTGAATTTTGATGTAGAATGAATATTGAACACGTATTATTCCTAGAAAAAATCTAGTAAGTTGAATAGATGTTTAGAAGGTCTGAAAACATTCAAAATTAATTTAAATTTGAAATTATTTTGAATCATTTAAACCAAATGTCTACTTATACGGACAAAACCCGACTATTCGTAACGTGATGTCAGTGCAAGCAGCCCACGGCCTAATTTAAAGGAAAATATAGATTTTTCGAGATTTCAAACAAAAAACTGAGATGCTTTCCAAGAATTGTGAAATGCCTCGAGACAATAAAATTGTTTAGTTTTTATATTTTCGACCTAAAATTGTTTGATATGATTTGCAGCTCACTTTTTATTACTTCAAAACGACAAATGTTTCCCTGCAGAGTTCAAATTGTTTAATTTCACTAACACAAATTTCCACATTGCATTATTACAGAGCAATTCTTTGAGACCCACACATTTCATTAAAAGAAAGATTTCATCTGCAGTAAAAAAAATCTCCCGCCTCCATAGATTCTCCAACGAATAGGAGAGTTTACCGCTCACTAGGAGGCGCTAGAAAACTTACAGAAGTGTGTGCGAAATTCGTACTCTTAAATAATGTCGATAATATATCAATAATTTCGGAGACGAATTTTCCAGACCATTTTAGAATTGAGAAATCCGTACATGCTAATAAAGCATTTTTAAATTGCTACTTTAGAGTCCATGGTTATCGACATACAGAGAAATAATAGGTAAAAGAGAAGCTGAGGGCCCTGATCATTCCATGTGCTTTAGGACTGCAGCCCGCCTTCCCTCCTATACTTAGGAAGCGATCACGGGGGTGGGTTTGCGTTGCAAAACTAGCACGACGGGGAAGGGGCGAGGGGAGACGATGCGATGTGGCGCGCGCATGACGCGGCACAACGCGAAACGATGGTGGTGGGGTATGCGAGATCGCATCGCACTCGAGTGTGGTCGGCTACTTCCGTGTCAACTCGTGTTGACACACTGGGTTGAAGCGCTCGGGGGGTGCTGTGCTGGGTCTGACACGCTGAGACTCGAGCACAGTCGGGTTCTTTCGCGTAAACTCGGGTTTTGGGGGTTGGGGTGAAGGAAGACGATGCGATGTAGCGCACGCATCACGCGAAACGGCGCGGAACGATGGTGGTGGGGGTGCGAGATCGCAAACCCGAAGACCTTTGGGTACCTTCGTGTCGAGTCAGGTTAGAACTAGATTATTAAAACCGAAGAGTTTCCTATTATATTGTGTCGGCGGGAAAAAATTGAAGTACAATCAAGTGTCACGAAACATGATATTACAGGTAAAGAATTAATTTGTAGGCCTAATAAATTAATGGCCAGTGAAAAAGGAATGTTGAAATTCTTATCAGTAATTTATTTGCTATATTTCTATTTCTTTCGCCTGTAGTTCCTCACTCCTGACGATAAAAATTGAGCTGAAATATTGCTTGCTTGAAAATTGAATAAGTTTCTTGAAAATTTCTCTTCTTGGCTTAAGTTGTATATTCATCGTAACTGTAGTTGAAAATTAATCAGTTTGCTTTTGAAAGTTTCATTGTTTTGTTGAAAATAGTAGTTTCGTAATTGAAAATTGAAGTACATAGTTAAAAATTCATTTTTTTGTTGAGACAATGGTTAATCTGTTTTTGTTGAAAATTAAACTAATTTATTAAAAAGTCGTTTCTTCTGTTATTGACAATTAATTTTTTACAACTGAAAGTTGAATTTTTTCACCGTTAGTGAAAACTTTTTTCTATTTTGTCATGAAAATTCGTCTTTTTTTGTACAAAATTATTATTCTTTGTTTCCAATTTCCCCGAAAAATTCTTATTTGGTGGAAAATTAATATTAATGGGGTAAACATTCAACTGTTTCACAGACACATTCGTTTCTTAGCTTTAAAGTTTTTTTACAATTGAAAACCAATTATTTTAACAGACAATGTATCTATTTCAATCGTAGATTCATCGTAACTGTCGTTAAAAATTCATCTGTTCGCTTGAAAGTTACATCGTTTTGTTGAAAATTGTAGTTTCGCAATTGAAAATTGAAGTTGATAGTTCAAAAATCTTTTATGGGATTCACCTTTTTGGTTTAAAATTGAACTGGTTTGTTCAAAAGTCGTATCTCCTTTTATTGAGAATTAATTTTTTACGGCTGCAAGTTTAATTTTTTTTTTTTTTTTGCATAAAACTTCGTCTACTAAGGTAGACAATTAATAATCCTTGTTTTAAATTTCCCGCAAAATTCTTATTTCGAGAAAAATGCACATTCTCGGGTTGAAAATTCAACTGTTTTACAGGAAAATTAGTTTTTTGGCTTAGAAGTTTAAAAAAATTGAAAATCAATAACTTCCACTTATTATGTATTCATCTCAGTCGTAGATTCATCAAAACTATAGTTGAAAACTCGCCTGTTTGCTGGAAAGTTTAACTAGTTAGTTGAAAATTATAGTATATTAACTGACAGTTCCATTTTTCCACCGTTAGTAGATACTTGTTTCTATTTTGTCATAAAAATTTGTCATCTTTGGTACAAAATTAATATTCTTTTTTTCCAATTTCCCCCAAAAATTCTTAATTGGAGAAAAATTCATATTTTCGGGTTAAACATTCAACTGTTTCACAGACACATTCGTTTCTTAGCTCCAAGTTTTTTTTACAATTGAAAACCAATTATTCTAATTGATTATGTATCTATTTCAGTCGTAGATTCATTGTAACTTTAGTTGAAAACTCGTCTGTTTTTTGAAAGCTTAACTGATTAGTTGAAAATTGTAGTTTCGTGATTGAAAATTGAGATACTTAGTAGAAAATTCTTTTTTTGGGATTCATCTTGTTGGCTGAAAATTAAACTGCTTTGTTCAACAGTCGTTTCTCCTTTCAATGAGAATTAATTTTTTGCATCTGAAAGTTTAATTTTTCTTCTTTTTTGCACAAAAATTCGTCCTTTGTAGAAAATTAATAAATCTTGTTTCAAATTTCCCCAGAAAGTTCTTATTTGGTGGAAAATACATATGCTTGGGTTAGAAAATCAAGTGTTTTACAAACAAATTAGTTTCTTAACTTTAAAGTGTTTTTAAAAATCGAAAATCAATTATTTTAACTGATTATGCAATTATTTCAGTTGTATATTCATCGTAACTGTAGTTAAACATTCGTCTGTTTGGTGGAAGGTAAATTTTAATTAATAAATTTATCAAAATTAATAACAAAGGATGCCACCTGACAAAGTCTCCTAGTATATACGGTCTTTTCTGAGTCAATAGCAATGGATTTACTGATAAAAAACAAAACCACAACAAACATGGTTTCAAATGGAAAATTATCGTTCTTTAATAAAATATGTCGAAGGAAGGATTTCCCTAAGTTCTTTACAGACGTTTCCGTTGAAAAGAAAGCAAAATCTGCTGTCTGAACGAATTCTGAATTGTGAAAACAGTATATCCGTGTTGATTAATTAACGATGTTAATATTTAAATATATTCTCCCTCCCCTAACCTGAATCAGCAGTGTGACATTTTAACTTTATGAATTCATGACTACATGCCTTCTCAAGTCAAAACACGAGTGGATTCAGACAGGACGGCACATGGGAGGAGTCTACCTCCCTCCACTTCCGAACCACTGGCACTGGGACAGTTGGCGCGCTTATTTGAAAAAACAGTTACTTGTTTTATGAAAAGGTTACTTTTGGTTACATTTTTTGCCCGAAAATAACTAAATGAATTAATTCATTGATCTTATTATTTAAAAACTTGTAAAAAATATAAGAATTCAAATTTTTTCAGTAAA
>CAKNXH010059905.1:99306-133394 GCA_932178445.1 Andricus quercusramuli | reverse complement strand
GCTGCCAATCCCCATGAATCCATTTTCACCCACTTATTTGTTTATAATAAATTCAATAAATTTTTTAACAATTGCTAAGTTATCAGTCAACTTTTATGGATAGTTGCTGTATTGATTATAGGTATTTCGAATTGAATCCAAGTATTTCTCGAAAACCGATACTTTTTTGAAATTTTTTTTTTGTTTTTTTCCATTTTTGTTATAAAATAATAAAAAAACAAAAAACTGTTTCCAAAATTTGCCATGACAGATTTATGCGAAATTTTATTAGCTTTAATTTGAAAAAAAAAACGTTTAAATCGGTTAAAAAGTGGCTTCTAAATATCAATTTGTCCACAGAAACTTTTTTTGCCCCACTGTGCGGCCGGTCCGCCAGGGAGAACAGATCCATAAACCTTTTTCAGATGAATTACCAACAATTGGAGCACCATCTATATTGGCTGCAATTTTGACGGTATCAAATTTCATATTAAGTGTAAGACGAGTTTCAATAATCTTTTCAATATGTTTGCGTACACCTACATAACAAAATTGACCACTATCCATATTAACAACATCAGTGACTTTTGGAGTTTTTAATAGTGTCCGTGGATCTTTTGGAAATGTTGTGTCCGTGAACTTATTTAATATAGCAAGCAACTTTCTAAGAGGGTCATGTTGAATTTTCCCGTTTTTTGCCCAGTTAGTTATTTCTTCGCGAAGTTCTTCATTTTTATCAGTACCGTACTTTCCGATTATTATATTGAAAAAATCGTCGTCTACTTCTGAATCTGCATCGGGAATACTCTCTGCATCGTTATCACTGTGTCGGTAACTGCCATCAGACGAAATGCAAGAGTCACTATCAGTGTCATCGCCATCATCATCACCTATTGTATAACCTTCAACAGTGGACTTATTTGCAGGTCTTAAGTCTTTATTCACTTTAAATGACAAATTGTCATAACCAACATCGCAAGGTTCATTGTTAATTTATTTTTGTGTCACGCCTTCATGAGATTCTTTTAAACTTCGTTTTTGTATCGTTAAATTACCACTTTTCTCCTTTATCACAGAATCATCAGATGATGAAGTATCGAGTTTAAAAATTTTACATTTTGGTTTGTCATCAGAAATGGAAGTTTCATCATGTGTACTAGAAGATGCGGTACAATCTGATTTAATTTGTTGGATATCATTTTCAGTATCCTTATTAGCTAATCTTCGAATATGTTTATCACTTGTTGGCTCAACACCTTTCCTTCTTTTTGGCATGTCGCTACATTTACTATAAATTTTTTAAAAAGAAACCTTTTTAAGTAAACATAAAAGTTAACAGAACATATTAATTCTCGCTCACATTGATTCTTTATCTCATACTGTTGATTCAATTATGTTAGATTTTATTTTCTTCGCTTTTTTTTTTTTGCGCAACTCGACGACAACTCTTTTTTTTATACCAGTTCTTCAAAACTAATAAGAATTTCGTTAATGGCCGTAAATATCGCATTTGCTACAAAAATGTACGATTTTCTTCTAAATTCGTCTTTTACTACTTAACAATTCACCTGAAAATTAACTTTTTTTTTTAAACATAACTACTGTTTACTTAAAGTTAATTTTTTTACCGATAATTTCGCTCTTTTTTATTAAAAATTCATCTTTTTTTAGTGCAAAACTCGAATATTTTTGTAAAAAGGTAGTTTTTTTTATTGATGATTTAACTATTTTTAGTTCTAAATTAATCCCTTTTGTATACATATACATGTATACATAGGTACATTGTAACCTTGGGAGAGAGTTCCCAATGGGAACAAAATTAGCCTTGAAATAACCTTGAAGGTCATCGTCAAGCTCATGCTTAAGGTCACTACTGAATACGCCTTGTTAAAGTTAGTAACTTTGCTCGTTACGAAAAAAAATTGAAAAGGTTCTATTCCCAGAGGTCTGCAGAAGTTGTAAAAAAGGGGGTTTTCATTTTTTCTAAAGTTGACCTTGAAAAAGCATTGGAGGTTATCGTCAAGATCAAAATAAAGGTGACCATTGAATTTCTTGTTGAAAAGTACTTCAATACCCTATATATTTTAACCTCTTTTGACCACGCTGACACTCTTTATCGCACATTTCTTATACTTCAAGTCCCTGTATTTGGTATACTTTAATTGTATACCCAGTGGACACAAAACCATAAATATCCCAAAAACGTCATTGGGACGTCCCTAGGATGTCCAATGTCAGTCCAATAAACGTCTCTAAGACGTCCAATGTCCTGAAGATGTCCTAAAGACGTCTTAAAGACATAGGACGTTTTGAGGACATATTTGGTACTGACATTAGACGTCTTAATATCATCCCTAGGATGTCCAAACGAAATGTTCCAAAAGGCGTCTTAGGGATGTCCCGAAGACATCTCTAGGACATCCTTAATTTTTGTGCCCACTGGGTAGTTTCTTTTTTCAATTAACCATTTTGTAATACCTACACGCTTCCCCTCAAAAGCAAGTTTCACTTAAAAGAGTAGGCTGAAGTTTTTACCCTAGAAATTATGTTTGCCGACGCTTCCTGTGTGAAGTTTTCTCTGGTAGAAAAAATTTAAAAGACGTCAGTTTTTTTAAATTATGCCTTTCTGGTGCATTGTACGTGAAACTTCTGAAGAGCCGAAAAAGTTCACAAATTCCAGAACAATTAAAAAAAAAGAATATTCCAGCAATAATAGTTCTAAAGTTATCACGTCTTGGAGAGATTTTTCAGTAAAAAAACGTTGAATCCTTTTCTTTTCGAATAATATCGTGTCCCCTGTACGTCCTAAATAAAAGTGGTATGGAAATATATTTAAGTTGATTAAACTATTTTTAAAACTAAATGAAATTATTGATTCTAGCTTCTACAAAACTCTCTTATAGCAGGCTGCAACAACCCAATGTATTTTTCATTCACTAATGTCATTCAAAGCCCATTTATTGTATTAAAATATTAGAAATATATAGAAAACAATAAAGCATTCATACATTTTTTCTAAATGAAGATTTTAAACCTTGACTTCTGATAATTTTCTTTTCCAAGCACAAGCGTTAAAGAAAATACTGAAAAGTACTGCCTGCTACTCGTATAAGAGACTATAACTGATGTTCTGTAATTTTTTCTAGTTTCAAATATAATTTAATCTACTTTAATTCATTTTGATACAACTTCCATGTAGGATGTATAGGAGACAAGGTATTATTCGGAATGACAAAGAATTAACGTTTTTTCTGCTGGACAATTTCTTTTAGACGTCATAACTTCAGAACATTCCTGTTCTTTAATTTTTCAAAAAGTTGTGAAGTTTTCTTTTGCTTTTAGAAGTTTCACGTAAAATTCACAAAAAACGTATTATTAAAAAAAACTGATTTCACACATTTTTCAAAACCTAAAACGGAGGGGAAAATCAACCAATATCAATCAAGCAGGAACTTTTATTGGACACAAAATCAAAGGTTTTATCACAGAAAACTTCATCTATTACTTGTCTCTTTCGAAAAAAAGCACATAAATTAATCAAAAAACAACTGCTTTAAGTGAAACTTGGTCCTGAAGAGGCGTGCCGAATGATTCTGTTTTAATGATTTTTCGTTTATAAATCCGAAAAGACAAAAAGGGGTAAACAGAGGCGTTTTGTCGCAAATATACTTTATCACAGTCTTTTAATAACGGTTTGAAGTACAAATTTACAATTTGTGTTATTTTCAATTTTCAAGTAGGAATCAAGCTGTATGGTAAGTAATATTGAGAAAGGAAAATAGTCCATTAATCACATTTTATCATACCACGCTAAAAAAACCAGTTCTCGTTAGATCACTGAAGTTAAGCAGTGTTGGGCGCGGTTAGTACTTGGATGGGTGACCGTTCGGGAATACTACTAACTGCGTGCGGTTGGCGTATCGTGGGTGTGGTGAACTCACACTTGTAGTTATTTACTACAAGAAACTATCCACCTACCCAGTGGGCACAAAAATTAATGATGTCTTCGGGACATCCCTAGGACGTATTTTGGAACATGTCTTTTGGACATCCTAGGGATGACATGAAGACGTCTAATGTCAGTACAAAAGATATCCTGAGAACATCCTAAGTCTTTCAGACGTCTTTAGGACATCTTTAGTACATTGGACGTCGTAGAGATGTTGATTGGACTGACATTGGACGTCCTAGGAACGTCCCAAGGACGTTCTTGGGATGTTTACGGTGTTGTGCCCACTGGGTAGAAACACTACCCGAATCGGGTAGTGTCACGTCTACCCCGAAAGGGAAAGTTTCTCACACGGAAAAAAAAATTCATTAAATTTTATAGAACTAGTCCTATAGTAGAGGATACGACGGGTAGTTTATTAAAAGTTAAAATCTTCTTGGTTTTACATTGCATCGAACTATTCTACAAAATTTAATACAGAGTTCTCTAAAATGCGAAAAACGTAGAATAGTTCTAGAAAATCTAAAAGTCTAGCTGATATACAGTCTACATCGGAGAAGTCTCGAAACTATAGAGAAAAGTTCTATAAAATCATGGCTGATTTTTAGCCTAAAAAAATTATTTTTATTATCATTATGCTTTAATATTTGTTCACATATTTAAGTACACAATTATTTACCATTGCACAAACAATCACTACACAAATAATCGCACGCTATTAAAATTATTATTCGCTGTGGGTACGAACCCCCTACCTACGCATTCGGAGCTCCTGAGAAAACCTCGCAGCTAACATAACTTGTAGTATAAAAAACAAAATCTAAAATATAAGGTACAGCTGTGCAGGGCTGTTTGACAAATTTTTGTGATTTGAAAACCCTAGGTTAATGATTTCGGAAATTTGAAATTTCTGGAGTTTTATATTTATAATGTTAGTAATTTCAAGAATATCATATTTTGGAAATTTAGTTTAAAATTTAGGTAATTACAAATTTCGGGGTCTTTGACATTCTTCAAATTTTGGAAATTTTAAATTTCGAAAAAATTTTTAACCGCAAATTCTTTTTTTGGTTATAAATTCTAGTAGGTTCAAGGTTAATAAGATGTTATATAGCTATATAGAATAAGTTTATATAAGTTATATGAAATTGAAGGCTTGCATTGAAATTAATTTTAAAAGTTGAATTCCCAATTCTATTTTTTTTAATCGATTATATAAGATATGACATGGGAAAAGTTGAATCTATTTCAATTTTTAACGTTGAAAATTAAAATCTTAAGTTTTCCAATAACTGACACATCTCTAAATGGCAAGTCCACTACCCGGGTGCACCGGAATGTGCACCAGGTCGTTCAAGACGTCATCTACGAGAACTTTTTTAGAATCTAAATTGTATCAATAGCCAAACTAACTACCATTAAGAAAATATGAGAGAAAACAAAGTTTTCATATTTTTATTTCGGTCTTACGATACATTTAGAAAAAATTAAAAAAAGAAATCAAGTCGAAATTCCTTTTTATTGACGTTTCGGCCTCATCTGTGGGCCTTCGTCAGAAACAAACATCTTAGAGAATAATCGAAGTCAATCATAAATATACGTCGAAGCGAATGACAAAATTTTAAAATTTTGTAAAGTCAGATCATTCTGAAAAATTTAAAAATCATTATGAAGTTTGTAAAAAAACATCAGTTTTTTAGCTGTTTCACAGCATTTTAATTACAAAATATGGACCTTTTTGAACATATTGGGAAAGCTCCTTGGACTTTATAGTTTTCCAATACATTTTTCACAAACTTCATAATGATTTTTAAAACTTCAGAATGATATCTGACTTCAAAAAATTTTAAAATGTTGTCATTCGCTTCGACGTATATTTATGATTGACTCCGATTATTCCTTAAGATGTTTGTTTCTGATGAAGGCTCACAAATGGGGCCAAAACGTCAATAAAAAGGAATTTTGACTGGATTTAGTTTTTCAATTTTTTCTAAATGGATCGTAAGACCGAAACAAAAATATGAAAACTTTGTTTTCTCTCATATTTTCTTAATATAAAAAAACGATCGAAAGAAGCTTGACTTGATCATTTCTTTATAAATCTTGAGGTTTATCTACCAAAATAACTACCAATGGTGAGTCGACGATCAGGATGCACCGGAACGTTTACCAGGACGCTTAGCACGTATTCTACAAGAACTTTTCAAAAATTTAAATTGTGTCAATAGCCAAAATAACTACCAATGGTAGTTAATTTGGTGGTTGAAACAATTCAAATTTCTAAAAAGTTCTCTTAGAATACGTGCTAAACTACCTGGTGCGCGACTCGGTGCACCCGGATCGTCGACTCACCACTGTTAATTATTTTGGATGTTGATACAATTTAGATTCTAAAAAAGTTCTCGTAGATGACGTCTTGAACGACCTGGTGCACGTTCCGGTGCACCCGGGTAGTGGATTTACCATTTAGAGATGTGTCGGTTATTGGCAAACTTAATATTTTAATTTTCAACGCGTGCTAATGTTCTCTAGGACTTGAATTCTTTTTTTTCACACGGGAGCGATGCGGAAAAGTCGCTGCCTGCGCACAGTAGCGACTGCGCAGCTACATTTTAAAGAACTGAAGTCTATAGATCTTATATTGAAGTAGTTCACAAACACTCAATACTTCGAATCGAATTTCTATGAGATTTTTCAACATTTTTTGAAGAATTTTTCTATACATTTGACTGAATTGAGGTAATTAAACCTTATAATTATGTGATTACAAACTTTCAATACCTCAATTGTGATTTCTACGAAAGTTTTCAGCATTCTTTCATGAATTTCTCTATATATTTTATTAAACTTTTTCAAATTGGAATTCAATATCGAGTTTACAGAATTCTTGTAGAGTTATTCTAGGTTTGTTTTAAATTAAATCCTGAAAGTTATACTGAATATAGAAAATTTGTTCAAGGTTCGCTCTCATCCCCGACTCTTGTAATACTTCAAGAAAGTATAATGAACTTTTTTTTCGATTCGATTCCATGTAAATTAAAAAAAAAATATCCTATAGCTCTAACAGGTCCAAAGCCAAAGTTATGACCGTCGGAAGTTGAGCTCTTTTCCCCAATTTTGCTATAATTTCATTTTTTCACAAATAGCTCGCTCTCAATGCATCCCAAGATAAAAGCATTTGAAAATAAAAGGAACTGCATGACATTTTTTACAAAACTATTTTCAAAGAAAGTGAAGAACAGCAAACTTTTGACATCGCTATTACTGATTCTATTGCATTGAGAATACTTTCGTTTACTATTGCATGCAATTTTATACGATGTTATACGCTTATTTTTTATAAAAACTTGAAAGTATAATTTTTCCGCGAAGAATTGAAAAAGTGCAAACTTTTTCAAGCCATATATATCGGGACCTATTACACGGAAAAAATTAGTTGCTGAAATTTTGAATGACTCAGTCAACCACTCTAGGATAGGGCTAAACGTATGTCATGAATTAGAAGAATCGTATTTAGAAACTTGATTGATACATGTTTGAAAAGTATCGAGAGTTCTCGAAAGTACAAAATAATTCCAATGAAAATGTGAAGACCAGAGGAATAGAGTTCTTGAAACACTGATACACTAATGCTTCGAAGTCAGTCAATGAAACTTTCGATGACTCCTAACGAGTTTTTAGAAACAGTGTAGCCAAGTTGAAAAAATATATATTTCGCGGTTGCATTCACTATGTTGTTATTCACATAGACTCACGCTTAAGTTATATTTATTTTTACAAATACACATGAACCTATGAAAAATCGAAACAAATTTTGCGGCGCGATTCAAACTACCTAACACCTATGTGTATCCCTGGCGGACCGGCCGAACGCAAACATTACGCTACAGCGTAACGGTAAAGTAATGGTAAAGTAATGGTAAAGTAATATGGCATTATAATTGATAAAATAAACAAAATTAATATTTAAACTGTTGCAGTTATAATAAAACGTTGAAATTTACGTTAAATGGCCATGCCGTAATTGCAAGAAGTTGCTTTTGCAGCGTTAAAAAATAAAAAAACATAGTGATTGTCATTGCAGTCGGGCCCCTGCATATTGGCAACCCGTTAACGGGGCTTCAAGTGGGTTGCCAGTCTGCAGGGGCCTGACTTGAATGACAGCCACTTTGTTTTTTTATTTTTTAACGATGAGAAAGCAAGTTGTTGCAATGACGGCATGACCATTTAATGTAAATTTTAACGTTTCATTATAATTGCAACAGTTTACATATTAATTTTGTTTCTTTTTTCAATTATAATGCCATATTACTTTACCATTACTTTACCATTACTTTACCGTTACGCTGTAGCGTAATGTTTGCGTTCGGCCGGTCCGCCAGGGATGACGCATCGAACAAAAGTTATCCCTAACAACTAGACCCCACGGCTAACTCAACACATTGAATATTTTGCTCAAATCAGTGCTGCCAACGCGGGCACCTTGCAGTACTGCGCATGCGATGCATAAGGCGCTTCATTGGCTGCCATTCGCGCTTTTATTTGAAATGTTAATAAATACAATTTTTTTATTTATTCATCGGGTTAGAAAAAAATGAATATTCCGAAAACAAAAAATATTATGCTATTTAATGTGATATTTTTTTTTTATTTTTCGAAACCTCATGTTTAAAATATTTTAAAACCCATCCACGTACCACTTGAACATGTTAAAAAAATTATTTTCAATTATTGATAACAATTTAAAAAATTGTATTATTTAACATTTTAAATAAGCGCGCGAACGGCAGCTAATGAAGCGCCTTGTACATCGCATGCGCAGTAGTGCAAGGTGCCCGCGTTGGGAACACTGGCTCAAATCCCAGTGAAGAGCCAAATTTAAATCCAAGCTCATTTGTTCATTGCCGGTGACCGCGACTCCATTCAGACTTATACATACACCACTTCAACTAAGCGTCACTACGTGTTAATACAAGCATCCAATGTGACTGGACATTGTGAATATATAGATATCTAGAAGACAGTCAACGAATTCTTCGACAACTTATAAATCAGTTATTCGTTTCTGTGCTAGAGTTATTATATTTCAAATCTTTTGGAATCTGGAGGACTTTTTATGAAAAATTGAATGATTGTCTATAGAACTTTGTCAAAATCTGCTGAATACAAATTCAAAAACTGATGTTCCTAGATTGTGTTCCAATAATTCGATGACTTTTTCCACTTTTTCGATTAAGTCTGCGGTTCTTTAATCAAAATTATACGAGATTCTAAAAAAAGTGGCCTATCCTAGAATGGTTGACTAGCCAAGTAAAGTTTCGACAACTTATTTTTTCCGTGTATAGCTAAAACGCTTAATTTCTTTAGTTTTGTGATAAATTTCCCCCCTTCTTTTATCTGTGAAGTGTATACCATGTAATATGCACTCGAAACGAGATATCTAAAAATAGATTTTCAGGACATATTTTCCCTAAAATTTCAAAGCGTTCTGACTCCCGCCCAGTGCTGAAAAACGTAGAGACTCTTTTAAAATACAAGAATGAAGGGGTTGAGCAAAAAAGCATAAGTAACTTATGTAATCGAATCAACCATTTTTCAGACGTGATGGCTGGACCAGAAGTGAAATATATTAAAATTCTAAATTAAAATTCAAGAATAAAGTAATTTTGAATTTAACGATCTATGAATAAATATTTTTTTAGTCACTCTTTTGATAAACCATCGATCACATAAGAAAGGAAACACCAATCTTCCTTTTTAAAACAATTGGTGTCTACAAAAATAGAGGCTTCTGAAGACAGCCCCTAATGTTTCCACTTCTATTTGACAGGAAGCAATGTGTATTATATATCCGTAAAAATAAGTGTTCGCCTTGCGCGACGTGTTTCTGCAAAAAAGTACGTTTGCCCTAAAAAATTGTGCAGTGAAAACTTTTATTACAACATGAAATTTTCGTCTGTCATTCGCGCTTCCTGGTTACCGGTTAGTGGTCGATGGGTCCAAATACCATTGATAAAATATTTTGGCACAACGTGTTATCGCTGCAACCGTTTGCAAGCACCAACAATATTGACGGATGTTTTTGGTCATAATAGACGCAATTCTGCCTCGGAAGCTTGCAGTGAAAGCAATAAAAATATCAAAATTGATTTCCGGAAAGCCAATGTTTCGTAAGCTAGTTTTTAACCATTTCTGACTGTTCGAAAACAACATTGAAACCATACCACGTTTTTTTTTAAATGTAATTTTGATTGTGTTACTGTTTATAGAATTATTATTTAAACCCATACATGTATCAGGTGTGACACTTGCGAATTATTTTCTGTAAGTTAATTCATGAACTAATAACTCAAATGGAATTTCCATGCCAGACGTACGTACAGGAAAGTCGAAAAACTTATGTTTGGTTAAAACATCCATGCGAGTAACTAGAGCTCTGAGCTTACAGAAAAAAAATTATAAATGTAATGATAAAATGAAAGATAAGTGATAAGATAACTTGAAGGTTAATCTTTTTGTATTTGTAGCCCACAACCATATCTGAAGGAGGAGCTTTTATGCAGAGTCGCGGAACCTGTGAGAGACGGCAGAAACAAAGTTACAGTTGTTGGTGCGGGTATGGTAGGAGTTGCATGTGCCAATGCTATTCTTTTTCAGGTAGAAAGGTTAAGATATTTGTTTGGCTACGTTAAAATTCTCCAATTTCACGAAAAACCCTAAATTACTTATGTGCATTTTTACACATTGTTTCTTAACTTCCGAGGGATATAGGTATAAGTGCAGATATGGGTACAAGTATATACGCTATTGGTATACACCGATTGCATCATTGCAAATTATTGTAACTGATTTTCAATAAGAAATTTCTCTAATCTGATTTCGAACCAGTTGAACATGTTGAAAAAATATTAATATATAATGTAATGAGCTATTAATTTTTTACTGCTTCCAACTGTGAATTCTCCGTGAAAAACTACGCAACAAAATTCTCTGCGAAATTATGAAAAAACTTTCTTGATGATTGAACCTTGAATTTATTATGAAGAATTTTAAACAATTATTTTTCAAGATTATTAATATCTGAAATTGTTAAGTATTTCATAATTGAAAATTTTAAAACCAACTAATTTAAAATTATAACATTTCAAACCAAAACTAAATTAATAATTTAATTAATTTGAAAACTTTTCAATTTGTATGATTTTAAAATTCAAAATTGATAATCAACTTATTTTATCTTTTCATAATTTAACCATATGAGTGCAATAGGAACATTCAATATTCGACAACTGAACCTAAAAAGCGATCAAAATGAAAAATGTTCAAATTCTAATTTCTTAAAATTGTATAAGTAATGATTTTTCTAAATGTACCTATATATTTTCAGGCTCGAATGATAAAATTTTTTATTTTTAAATTATTATAATACTTAAAAATAGAATAATTTTGCATTAAAGTTCACAGAGAAAAAAATTCAAATTAGAGGATGAAATTTTTTCTTTAAATTGGAAACGCCGAAGTGCGCTACACGGAAAAAATGTATGCGTAAAAAAGTCACGAACTAGTAGCTAGGTATCGGATATGAGAAAAATTGATCGGATATTGACGTATTTTCGCAAATAATCTGAGAACTTTGAGGAAGAATTGATGAACTCGATATGAACATTCTAAAACGGTTCAGCACATTTTTACGTGAATGATTACAAAAATATTACGAGTGATTGGGGAAATATTCTTAGAGCACTCACGATTTTGCCCGACAAATCTGGGAACTAGGAAGTAGGTTCGCCGGTACGTGGCCCGCACACACGCTTGTCCCAAAGCGCGACTGCAAGTGTGCTCGTGTGCGTGCTTCGAGCTGGTCGGATGAGTGGCTAGAAGTTTTATAACACCTATTTTGTTTGGCCTCGATGGCTGCGCGTTTTTACACACTCCTGGTTTATGTTTAAAAACTTGGTGAGTCAGCAGTCTTTGAGGGTTCGAATCTTCTGAGTTGCGAATTTATAAATTTAATATAATTTGAATCGCATAAATGAAAGTTTTCCTCTTTATATTTCAGCCTGAAATTTTCAGGAATAGTAAGAACACTAGTCATGCTTTTGTCGCAGGTTTCATTCAATGCTTTTGAAGCCGTTATCCCTCGCGAAAATAGCTCGAACTTCGCCTTGCTATATTTGTAAAGAACTCACTCTATTAGAGTATGAGTACTCTTACAAAAGAGATATTAGGCCACGCCTACTTACGAACCTAGCTTCACAGCAAGCACCGGTACGCGTGGCCTAACATCGCTTTTGCAAGAGTACTCATACTCTAAGAGGATGGGTTTTCTTACAACCGTTGTAAGGCAAAGTTTCTTTATGGTATGAGACATTTAATGCTAAAAATGTCTAACCTGATGCCAATATTGGTAGGAATTCATACCAATTTCGCACATGAAGTTCCGTGCTGTAATATTAAGAGCTCAGCCTACTATAACAGAGCAATTTTTTTCTCCGTGTAGCTAATCATGATTATTTCTCAATCAACGATTCAATCGTGAATAAATAGCCAAACGTTCCACCATGAATTTCAAACCTCTGATTGAGGCCTGAGCACAATGGAGATCCGAAACCTGATCCGGAAGATAACTCTCTTCTTTTTTATCGTAGCGTAATCTTTGTCAAGTGGGGTCGTAGTAATTCGAACGCGGACTTGAACCGAATGTTTATAATGCACAATGAGATCTCAAACCTGAAGTATGTGAAAGCAACAAATAACATATAAGTTCATACAAAACAACGGAATGCCATTTACTGCGGGCGGCCGGCCGTGATTTTTTAAAAGTTATTATGAGTCTCTTTAATTATAAATTTAATACGTGTATATATATATATCTTGGATATCTTGTCAGTGTTTGTCGGCTTTATTCCTCCCAAAACTTTAAAACTAAACCTGAAGTAATGCACACTGAAGATTCGAGCCCGAACGCGTTCGAATTCAGATTTGAGATTTGGGTCTCCATTGTGCTCCGGTATTTAGCTAACCGGATACCCTGTTCGCAATAAGGTCTAGTTTCTGTGTATTTCTGTTGTAACGGCGATTCAGATTGGTTGAGTCACGAAACTTGTCTTCGCACGCCATTTCTAGCGCCCCAACCCAAATGGGCCTCTGACGTCACAAATTACGCGTCATTCTCTTTTGTTTAAAATTGTAATGTTTCGAAGTTATGAGATTTTCTGCGATTGAAAATGATACAATTTATCTACATCGCCAATTTTGTAAACCTATTTTATATTTTCACAGTGAAGGAATGCTTGAAGTCACGTGATTTCTCAATTTGAGTGTGTTGATGAGCGCCTTATCGCTTAAGAAAGACAGTGTTCGAGCAGCAGTGAATCGCGACAGATCGTTATCCAATCATTTCGGATCAGTACTATGATTGACTCAAAAAAAAGACATTGACGTTCTCTAAAAATAAGAGTGAGTGATATGTGTGTTTTTTGAAATGTTCCTAGTCTGCCAAGTTTTCGAAAAATTGAATAAAACTTGTAATTCTAATTAGAAAAAACTATTAAAAATGTAAAATTAGTGCAGAAAAGACCAAAAGTGAGAAATTCCGTCAAGATTAAGCACACGAGCAAGCTATAGAATATGAAGGCTTGACGTCACAGAGCAAGGATCTAAGCTGGTAACAACAGCTTCGCATGTAAGAAAAGGCTCTCTCGCGATGTTATTCTTCATTGGCTCGGTCTTTCTTTATGCTTTACCTGAAGGAAGAAATCACAAGTTCGCCAACTGATATTTGGATGATTGTCTACACATTCAATTTTAGAGTTAATCGACATCCAATCTTCTTCAGCGGTAAGATGACAACTTCAATTCACCAATGACAAGAGAGAGGCTCGTTCTGGCAAACTGAATCATAATTAACACCGTAGTATTTAGTGTGATGATTTATTGACATTTTATCAATTGTCAGGCTCTCGCACACTTAAATCAGCTCGCCTGGTCAGAGCAATTTGGAACTGAAGTAAATTAGTTCTTTGGTTTCAAAATTAAAACTTTTCGATTTTGGCTGAATTATAAGAAACTGTCAATTCAAATTTCTCCTTTTCGTGAAAATGGAGGCATTATTCTCTGAGTTATCAGAGATTTGTCAGGCAATTCTACGCACTGAAACCAACTTTGGAAACATTGGTAAGGCCAATCAAACAGTGGCTACTGTCAAATCACGATTGGAACTTCTTGAACGTGAGCAATTAGAATATTTTCAAAATCGGAATATTTTGCGATTAAAGATGCTTATCTCAATGAGCGAGATTTTTTGTATAATCAATTGGTGTTGCTTACTTCTGAACCTAGGGCCAATGAAAATTTTAATCTGCCTCAAATCATTCGTTATGATTCCTTGTCTGTTAAACTTCCTCAAATCACTTTACCGGAGTTTTCAGGGGACTATAAGGATTGAGAGAATTTTCGCGATTTATTTAATGCTTTGATAGTTCGAACCAAATCCTTGTCTAATGTAACAAGGTTACACCATTCGAAATTGTCTTTAAAAGGTGAAGCTGAAGGTTTATTAAAACGTGTTTCCATAACTGATGCTAATTTTATCTCCACTTGGGAGTCGCTAAAGAAATTGGCAACTATCAAAAATCTGAAACGCTTAGCAGAACATTGGAGTGATTCAATAGTTTTTATAGTGGTCGAAAAATTTGATATTAGTACTCTCAAAGAATGGGTGATGCATATTGGTTCTAGTACTGATTATCGCACTTATCAGGAACTTGATATGTTTTTGGAGACTCGCATACGTATTTTGGAGGCCATCAAAGCTTCGAAAGCTGGCACGAGTTCTCAAGAAAAGAGTAGGGCTTCAAAACAATCGGGAGTTAAGAGCCACAATGCAACTTCTAGCTCAAATTGTCTCCTTTATAAGGAGAATCACTCTTTCTTTAAATCCAACCAATTCAAAGCTCTTTCAGTGGACAGGCGTAGGGAAGTTGCTACAAATAATCATTGTTGTTATAATTTCCTCACGCCTGGACATCGACCTAATAATTGTGCTAGTAAATTCAAATGTCACAAGTGCGGTAGGAAACATAATTCCTCATTGCATTCTGACGATTATAATTCTAATCCCTCATTACCACCATCTAACTCTGCATCGGTTACTTCTCAATTAGCAGTTTCAGGTTTTCTCGCATCAAAATCAAATGATCCCGGCAATTCCACTCTGGGGGTGGGGGTGAATCATGTTTCGCTTAAAGAAGCAGTAGATGATGAAGTTTCGTTTCATTTTCTGAATAACCATCCCAATTTATTGCGCTCAACCTTACTCGTTACGGCTGTTATTTCCTTCCAAGCTGAAAATGGAAGTCACAGATTTAGAGTTTTGTTGGACCAAGGATCACTATTTTGTTTTATTTCCGGGGGAGCAATAAAAATATTTAATCCACGTTACAAAAAGGTTAAAGCAATAGTCTACGGGGCTGGAGGCGTTAATATTGTTTCTTCAAGAAAGTTAGCGAAATTTAATTGAATTCCAACAGAAGAGAACTGTCCTAAACTCCACATCCAAGCTTTAGTATCGTTACGCCTTACATCATATACCCTCCTGTAAAATCCAACGTGGGAAATGAAGATCAGTTAAGAGAGATAGGGTTAGCGGATCCAAATCCCTTTAGCTTCCATCTAATTGGTTTGATTTTATGGGCCGATAAATATGGCTCACGTTTATTAACTGGTCTCCACAGAGGATATTGGGTTCTCTTACCGCGCAAAGAACCGTTTTTGGTTGGATCTTATCTGGGCCATTCTCAGCCACAAATCAAATGAAAATTAACATTCCAGTTACAGCGCATCAAGCTATCACATCAGATGTCTTGCATGAAGACTTAACCACCCAGTGGGCACAAAACTATAAACAACCCAAGAACGTCCATGGGGCATTTCTAGGACGACCAATGCCAGTCCAATCAACGTCTCTGAGTCGTCCAGTGTCCTAAAGATGTCCTAAAGACGTCATAAAGACATAGGATATTCTCCTGACATCTTTCGTATTGACATTATACGTCTTAAGATCACCCCTAGGATGTCCAAAAGACATGTTCCAAAAGACATCTTAGGAATGTCCCAAAGACGTCTCTAGTTCATCCTCAATTTTTGTGTCCGCTGGGAAGGTTCTGGGAGTTGGAAGAAGTTCCCTTCAAAAATTCCTTGACAGATGACGAAATATTTTGTGATGAGCATTTCGCCACGAATTACCAACGAACAGAAGACAGACGTTACATGATACGCTTATCTTTTAAAAACGGTCCTCCCATAAAAATTGGGAAGTGGGACGATGGTCGTAGGGGTTAAGGCATAGGCTTTGGACCCACTCCGTCAGCTTGCGGGTTCGATTCCCGCCTCGCACTCTGGAAGAGTATCGGTGGTCCATGCGGTGAACACTTGCCTAGCAAGGGAGTTGTTCATCTCCGGAGAGTCGTGGGACCGGTACCTCTAGAGAAAAGGGTTCTCTATGTACTTAAGGCTGTTTCTCTTGGTGGTTCGGAACCCACCTTAAACTCTAGGTCCCCCTCCCACCACCAAGTAAGTGTGTGAGGGGTGTGTGAAGGAATAGGGAAGAGATACAACAACAATGTAAGCCCTTAGGGGACACATTAGAAGCTTCCATACAAATTGGGGCATTCCTGGAGAGAGCTAAGATCGTCTCAAATAAAGTACTTTGTCGTTCATCGGATAAATCGGAATTATTCTCACAATACTCAAATTTCTTGTCAGAATATGAAAGCCTTGGACATATGGAACTTCTTGAAGAAAAGGAATTGGATAATTTTTTACAAACTGTTATTTGCCTCACCACCCTATCTTAAGATAAAGTAGTTCTACTACAAAGTTGAGGGTTGTTTTCAACGCTTCGAGCTTAACTTCCAATAATTCTTCCTTGAATTCTCATCTTCACATTGGCCCAAAGATTCTGAACGATGGTCTGGATTTCTCCTGATAAATGGATCGTCGCCTATATACTTTTAACCGTTACTTGCGGTACTGCCTGTGCTCCTCATTTGGCTAACAAAGTGATCAAGCAGATTAGCTCATGACGAGGGAAATAGATCGCCTTTAGCCCGAAATACATTAGAAAATAATATTTGCGTCGACGACGTTTTGCTTGATGCGGATAGTCAGATTGAGGCTAAACAGGCTCAAGCTCAAGTGACACTCTTATTGGAAGCTGAGGGTTTCCATTTGCGAAAATGGGCCGCAAATGACCCCAAACTATTAGAAGATTGCCCCTCGGGAAAACACGAACTTGCTATCGAATTTCCGTTAGCAGAGCATGCCCAACTGAGGGTTCTAGGTTTATTTTGGGATCCTGACTCTGATTCGTTCCTTTTTAAAATAACCTCTTCTTTAGTCGAAAATCGAACAAAACGGATTTTTATTTCATTGATAGCTAAGTTGTATGATCCTGTGGGTTGGATAACTCCAGTCATAATACTGGCAAAAATTTTAATGCAAGAACTTTGGTTACGTAAACTCGACTGGAACGACAAACTACCTGACAAGCCTAACATTCAATGGTTAAAGTTCCGAAATGGACACGGCAGTTACAAGCAAAACTCTGAATTCAAGCTTCATGGTTTCTCTGACGCTTCGTCAAAAGCTTATTCAGCTTCCGCTTGTAATAAAATTCTTGGTGAAGATTTAAAGGAGGAGTTATATAGGACTGCTTTTCTAACTAAGACACTTAAATTTGTCATAGAACCTATGTCGTTGGATAAAATACCAGTTTACTTCCACACTGATTCTGCAACAGTTTTCGCTTGGCTAGGAAAACATCCTTCCAATTGGCCTGTCTTTGTCGCCAATAGAGTTTCCCTAATTATTGAGTAAGCACCTCGCGCTAAATGGCGATACATTCCTACTAAAGAAAATCCGGCTGACTCCGCTACTCGGGGACTCATGCCCAAAAAATTGCTAAGGCATTCCTTATCGTGGCAAGGGCCTCCTTGGTTAGCTTCGATTTCATCAAAATGACCTGATTATCGCCACGTGGCACCCTCGAAATCAAATTTAGAACAGCAGGCACGGAAGAGTCATCACGTTTTGAGTGTAATCAAAAGTCCATTCGACTTGATGTTTGAATTCTCCTCTTGGCCAAAATTGCTTCGTGCAACAGCCCATTGTGAGATGTTTATTGAAGCCTTTGTCTTCAAGTACGTAAAATTTACTAAGTGTAAACATCAATTTTCAACAATTCTTCTCAAAGCGATTAAAATCCAACAAGCCGTTATATCTTGGATTTGATGTGTCCAAGCGAATACCTTTCCTCTTGAGAAAAAGCCTTGGAACAAGAAGATAGGATGATTGCAAAAAACTCGATATTAAAAAGTTTGAATCCATTTTGCTTCCTCATAGAGGAAGCTTTGCAATGGTAACATTTTTCAAAACTTTTGAATTCATTTATTAAACCCTCCCTAATTTAAGAATGTCTAATACAATGTTCTAAGCAATTGTCCGGATGTGTGTGTGTGTGTGTGTGTGTGTGTGTGTGTGGATTTCACGCTTTTTTGTGAACACGATAACTAGAAAACGGTTGCAGATAAATTGATGAAATTTAGAGAGCTTATTTTCCTCACTAATATCTTAAAACTGACTGAAGGATTTCTAAAAATATTTATTGCATTTTTTTCTAGCACTCAATAATATTTTAAAACTCGGTTTTCTATTGTAAAACTTTTTTCATTCGCATAATTCAAAGTTGATCCAAGAATATAAAAGATTCCTTGGTTCGGGACGAATCGTTTGACCTATAATATTAATACATTTTATTGAAGAGTAGGGAAGTTATGGTAATTTATATATTTTGAAAATTGGTTTTTTATAGTAAAACTTTTTTCACTAGCATAATTCAGAGTTGATGCAACAATATAAAAGATTCCTTGGTTCGAAACGAATAGATTGACCTATAATTTCAATGCGTTTTATCAAATTGTAGGGAAGTTATGGTAATTTATATATTTTGAAAATCGGTTTTTTATAGTAAAACTTTTTTCATTAGCATAATTCAAAATTATTGCAAGAACGGAAAAAATCTCTTGATTCGAGGCAAATCGATTGATCTATAATAATAATAATAATAAGACACTTTATTGAAGTTTAGGGAAGTTCTGCTCATTTATAATATGTGAGTCATCAGTTTCAAACAAAAAAACTTTTTTCATCGACATAATTTAAAGTTGATGCATGAATAGAAAAGACTTTTTGATCATAGATTTTCGAATAGAGTAATATTATGACAATTTTTAAATTGAGCAAAATGAAGACTTTGGTTTGTCTATTATTGAAAAAAATAACTAATGCTTCCTCTATGAGGAAGCAAAGTGAAATGAGCACCATATAATTATAAATACAAACAAAGTGGAAACACTCGAGATCGAATTCACAGCTAGTTTAGATTCTAATGATCTCTTAAGATTAGGCGGAAGACTACGACACACTCCTATCAGTTTTGATGAGAAGCATCTCATTATTTTGCCTCGTCACCACATAAGTGAGCTTATCGCCAGGCATACTCAACTTCGATCTTTACATGGTGGTCAACAGTGGAACAGGTCAATAACAAGGGAGGAAATCAGTTGAAGTGAAATTTGAACCACAAAGGACAGCAATTAACCTTACATACGCTCAGACAGCGTTCCTGGATTTTAAGTGATCGATCTGTAGTTAAGCGATTAACCAAAGGTTGCCTTGAGTGCACACGTGAGAGAGCGGCTCTGTCTCAACAACTTATGAGAGATTTAACTGAATTTCGAGTCACCCCAAATTGTCCATTTACACATTCTGGTGTAGACTATGGAGGCCCATTTAACTTTCGCTTTGCTCCCGGTCGTGGCAGGAAAAGTTACAAAACTCACGTAGCGCTTTCCGTTTGTTCCTGTACGCGAGCTTTCCATTTACAACTTGTTTTTTATTACTCTTCTGCCGCTTTTCTCGCCGCCTTTCAGCGACTTTCTTCAAGGCGAGGAAGACCTGTACACTTGTACAGTGACAATGGTACAACATTTCACGGTGATGATCAAGAATTAAAAAATTGCCTTTTGAATCTTGGACTGCATACTAATTTGCATAATGAGTTCGCAATATAAGGTTCTTCTTGGTATTTTATACCTCCTTCCGCTCCTCATTTTGGGGGTTTGTGGGAAGCTGGAGATAAGAGTTTTAAACACCATATGAAACGAATTGTAGGCGCACCTAATCTTACCTACGAAGATTTTTTTACTCTTCTTGCTCGCATTGAAGCTTGCCTCAATTCCCGTCCTATTGCCCCTCTTTGGAATGAACCTGAAGACCTCTCCTACTTAACACCTGGAAATTTCTGATTGGAGTCCGTTTGACCAGCGTTCCAGAACCCCCATTGGAAATTACATCGGAAAATCGTTTAAGTCGATGGCAGTTGGTACAAAAAATTTAAGAGATTTGCTGGAGAAGATGGGCTGTTGATTATTCACAATCTTCACAAAAACGCTACAAATGGTTCACCAAAGAACTCAATCTTGTGATCGGTGATATCGTTCTTGTAAAGCATGCTTCATTACTGCCCTATAGATGGTTATTTGGTCGTATAATTAAATGCTGCAACGGAAAGGACGATGTTGTACGTTCTGTTCAAATAAAAACTGCCAATTCAGAATACGAAAGTCCGATTACTCAGATTTGTCCCTTACCTGTCAAAGTGAAAGAAATAAGAGAAATATAAAATTTTGTTATTCATTAGACGTAAAAGAAATCATTCTGTAAACTTTGTGGATTATGGCGGGCGGCTAGGACTATTGATTCCTAATTATATTTATACTTTTCTTTACGGCGGAAGACTTTTGTATTGTGATGAATAATCGGTTAAGCACTCATTGTTTCTTCTCTTTTTTTTCTTGCAGTTACCACTCACGAGGCGGGCGGTCTGTTGTAATTTTTCGTCGTTATGAGATTTTCTGCGATTGAAAATAATATAATTTATCTACATCGCCACTTTCTAAAACCTATTTTATATTTCCTTAGTATTTAAAGAAATGCTTGGAGTCACGTGATTTCTCAATTTGAGTGTGTTTATGAGCGCCTTGTCCCTTAAGAAAGACAGTTTGCGAGCAGCAGTGAATCGCGACAGATCGCTGTCCGATCATTTGGGATCAGTAATATGATTGACTCAAAAAACATAGTTCTAATACTAAGCCATTCCAAATAAATTAGCAGTTCTCTATTCAAGATTCTGCGGAATTCTTACTAAGGGAATTACTATACGACATAATGAGCAGTTAAATAAGATTAATATGTATTTAAATACAAGAAAAAATAAGGTTCAAAATATAAGCAGTAAATATTCTATCCATGTATAAAGGGAAAATAATTTTCAGCTCAAACAGAAAAATGCTGAAAAATCAAATTAACGAAAATAAGGTATATTTCAAAAAAGTAATTTTTTTTTGTGAAAGAGGCAATTGTAGCTTTGAATCACAGATTTGTATACCTTTGAATTAGGTACATATCACTCCGCGAGTTCACAAGTTCAAATCCACGTTTTGGAAAAATATGAAAATTGAAATGTTACATCAAATTATGGTACTATTTCCACTTATTTTTATTTCAATTAGGCCTTTTAAACCTTGATATAATTTTCACATGAACTGTTAAATGGATCATAAGTTATAGTTTGAAAACCTCTGTCAACATTATTCCCATTTAGTTAGCGCTTTATTCACATTTGTAACATTTATATTTTAGCTCTATAAAGTATATTTTTGAACAATTCCAAAATGATATTCAATAATGATAATGAATAAACATTTAAATAAGATTAAAATGTAATTCAATACATTTTCGAAGTGACACAACTATTTCGAATGCCGTACATTCATACAAATTTCCTACAATGCACGATTTGAAACAGGCCTGAGATAGTGAGAAAACCAGTGGGTAGGCCCTGACATAGATACCGTACACTTTATTATTATTAATTGTTATTAACACTTTAATATGACTGATACGTAGCATACAAAGAACTCTGAAAGGGAAATTAAGTAAAACAGAAAAAAACATTCGTTTGGACGATATACTCTCACATAAAAAAACTTGCGCTGCGCTTATGGGATTCTTAGTTATTGAAAATTCAGTAAACTCTGTAAAAAATTCTTTGAGCTTTACAGAAATGCTCACGTGCAAATGATAAAATTTTGAATGAAGCTCTAGTTTAAGGCGCTTCGTCGAGCCAAGTTTTTAGCCCATGTATTCGTTCTGACATTAATCCTGCTAAACGGATGAATTGTTCAATGTAAGATTTGAACCACATAATCTGAAGGGTATAGTGCCTAACATTACTGCCTCTTTTTTTTTTAAATGGTCTTGTTTTTGTGTTTTTTTAATTAATCGAAAATATGTTTTATTTCTGCGCCTGTAAACGAGCAATCTGCCACCGGGAAAGTACCCCCGTTGAACCTAAAACAGGCGCTCTCCAAAGTATATAGAATTTACAATAATTCACCATGACGGTTTTCGAGCATGCTGAACGCAGGGGGTCGCTCGTAAATCTTCCGCTCTTTCCATTGTTGCATCCTGAGATGATTCGAGCCGCTTGAACGAAATTGATAATTATTAAAATATGCATAAATTGAATTTTTATATGCTGCATTAGGTTCATGACATAATTACGAGACGAGTAAAAAAAGATTGAAAAAATCGGTTCACCCGTTCAATTTCTGTTGGGAGTTTTGGTAATGTTGCACTTTATTCGAGATTACCTTCAATATTGAGAATATTCACCAATCTTCCAAATCTTTTTTTCATTTTTTGTTTCAAATTATATCATCTTCAAATTTTATCAGCTAATTAAAATGTCATCGATTCGTGTTTTGCGCAATTTTCGATATTGCCACAGTATTCATTGTCGGTGGGTGATTTGCTTTGGTCTTTATCGAAAAAGAAACCAAAGTCAAGGATGATTAATCAATTCATTGAATATTCGATTCGATTCATCGATTCTAATTGTTATCAACAAGTGATATTAACAAAATGTAAACATATCGCAAATTTTGCTTCAAAGTATCTTCGTAACTTGAAATTGCTTCATTTTATCAACTCGATCATTTTTGATCATGAAAATTTGTTGTATGGTATAATTTGTTCGTTTTATAAACAAATTATGTGAATAAATTCATAGTTGAGGAGTTCATTGGCAGAAATTAATCGTTTTTCTTTTTTGGTAACTTTAAATTATATGAGTGGTAATATGTTATTATTAAGATTGGTCATTCCATATTATTTGTTTATTTTCTAAACAAATTTTATAAACAAATG
Source organism: Andricus quercusramuli (assembly GCA_932178445.1). NCBI lineage: Eukaryota > Metazoa > Arthropoda > Insecta > Hymenoptera > Cynipidae > Andricus > Andricus quercusramuli. The sequence continues at coordinate 110,134 of CAKNXH010059905.1, read as the reverse complement.
CATAGTTTGGTAATTTATGGACAGAAAGTAATACTTTTTTTCCAATCATCATCAAGTTACGCAAGCGGTGATGTTTATTGACGAAGACTTGTCAATCGATATTATTGGTTTTTGTTCTAAACAAATTGTATAAGGACATGCATCTTTTGACCATTTAGAGATAGAAAGTGTTCGTTTTTCTTTCTACACGTCTTCGAATTACATAAGTGGTGATATGACGTGACAAAGAATTGTCAATCGTTATAACTTTTTTTTAAATTAATTTTATAAACAAATGCATAGTTTGATCGTTTACAGGCGGAAAGTAATAGTTTTTTTTATCTTCTTCACGTTACGCAAGTGGTGATTTTTTTGTGACGGAGAATTCTCCATCGATATCATTTGTTTTTGTTTCAAATAAATTCTATCAATAAATGCATCTTTTGACCATTTATAAATAGAAAGTGATCGTTTTTCATTCGACTCGTCTTCAAATTACATAAGTGGTGATATTCAGTGACAAACAATTATCAATCGATATTACTTTTTGTTATAAACAAATGCACATTCTGCTCGTTTATAGACAGAAAGTTATAGTTCTTTTTACAATCATCTTCAAGTTACGCAAGTGGTGATGTTTTCGTTATTGTTTGGTTTTGTTGGAAATAAATTCTATCAATAAATGCGTCTTGTATGACCATTCATAAATAGAAAGTAATTGCTTTTCTTTCTACTCCTCTTCAAATTACATAAGTGGTGATATGTAGTGACAGGGAATTGCCAATCGATATTACTTTTTTTTAAACAAATTTTATAAACAAATGCATAGTTTGGTCGTTTATAGGCAGAAAGTAATAGTTTTTTTTAAATCATCTTCACGTTACGCAAGTACTAAAGAAATCAGATTTATTTTTAAAAATGTTGATTGGTTTAATTGGGGAATATTATAATTTGTGTATTTGAAGTTCTCAAATTGTAGAATTCGGCAATTTCATTCTTCGGGAACCTTTACATTCGGTTATGTTGTAAACTGTCCGAAATGTTATCATTCGGGAACTCTACCGTTTTGCAATATTATTACTGTTTATGAATTTCATTATTGGCGAATTCTCGAATTCGGTTATATTATATACTGTTTGGTAATTTTATTATTACTCGTTAATTTTGCACTATCGGGAATTTCATTGTTCAAGATTATTCACCATTCAGTCATCCCATAAAAATCTTGAATTGAAAAATTCCCCAATACTAAAACTGTATTGCCCACTCTAAAATTATTGTATAAATTGAAAGTACTATATTTTATAAAAGACTATAGTTATAAATATATAAAATAATAATATTTTCAATTTATAAAATAATTTTAGAATCTTTAAACATTACAAATACTTCTTTATACAAATATTTGATTATTGTATTTCAAATAAAGAAGTAATATTTATAAAAGAAAGTTTTTAAATTTTGTAAATTGGGGAATTTTCTAGTTCGGATATTTTAAAATTCGCACATTTCAAAACAGGAATTTCATTATACGGGAGTCTTCCAATTTCGTAATAATGAATATTATTATTTGCCGGGAATTAAATTATTCACTAATTTTCTTCTTCGGGAATTTTCCAATTCGGGAATGTTATTTTTCGAAATTTGAATGTTGGAACATTTATTATTATTAGGAAATTATATTATTGCGGAATTTTCCAGTTAGAGAATGTTACAGTTATGAAAATTTTATTTTTGGGGAATTTTCAAATTCTGCTATATTGCAAACTTTCGGGAATTGTATTATTCGGGAATTTTATCATTGTGAGTCTTATTATACCGGAATTATGTTATTCGGGAATTTTCCACTTCGGGACCTTTACAATCGCTCGGGATTTCTTCAATCCCTCCGGTCCAGTCACATATGATCATGTCAGAATACTGAAGTTGCAATGGCTGCTGTAAGTGACTGAAAAGAAGTATGAACAAACTGCAAAAAGTGATGGGTTTTGTTGATCCTGTCTTTGCCCAATGGTAATATTTACAATCAGAAGTAATTATTTCTCATAATGTTACTGACAAAATAGTGGGGAGGTGAGCAAATTACACATTTTGGCTTCTGATAATGTTTATGCGTATTCACAATGATCAAGAAGTTGCACTTGAATGTTTACAAAATTATTTTCTTCTTGGAAACATACAAAAGGCGAACGATCATTGAGGCTACCGCACCCTCAGCAGAAGAAGGGAGCTTGCTGCTGCTACTGCTACACGTTCACCACGACCCTCTCTCCCACTCAACCAGTTACAGTTTACACGGTCCCTAAGCCTTGATTCCCAGAAAAGGGATACTACTCAGGGTACAAACTGTCCAGATCTCTGAATGAATAACAGGCATTCTAATCAATGTCAGGGCCATCTTTGGGGTACCAGTTGGGCTAATTTCCAAATAAATGCCGTTCTTGGTCTGTAAATTCACAAAATAATGTCGTTACAGCGTGATAAATGTTTAACAATAATTTTGAAAAAAATTATAATAATACAATGCAGGTTTTGAGAAAGAACACTTTACTTAAAATCATATAAAAAAGTTTATTACATTTACAAACGAATTTTTAAATGAATTTGACGTACTTTCTTATTTCACCTTGAAACAGTCGCACCATGCAAATAAAAAAATCACACCATTATGCTACTAAGTTAATACGTCTGTAAATTATTAAATAAATTCACAAAATAATGTCCTTACAGCGATTATAGCACAAAATTATATGGATTGACAATTCCTTGTGACAGAATATCACCACTTATGTAATTTGAAGAGGAGTAGAAAGAAAAACAATTACTTTCTATTTATGAATGGTCATACAAGACGCATTTATTGATAGAATTTATTTCCAACAAAACCAAACAATAACGAAAACATCACCACTTGCGTAACTCGAAGATGATTGTAAAAAGAACTATAACTTTCTGTCTATAAACGAGCAGACTGTGCATTTGTTTATAACAAAAAGTAATATCGATTGATAATTGTTTGTCACTGAATATCACCACTTATGTAATTTGAAGACGAGTCGAAAGAAAAACGATCACTTTCTATTTATAAATGGTCAAAAGATGCATTTATTGATAGAATTTATTTGAAACAAAAACAAGTGATATCGATGGAGAATTCTCCGTCACAAAAAAATCACCACTTGCGTAACGTGAAGATGATTAAAAAAAACTATTACTTTCCGCCTGTAAACGACCAAACTATGCATTTGTTTATAAAATTAATTTTAAAAAAAGTTATATCGATTGACAATTCTTTGTCACGTCATATCACCACTTATGTAATTTGAAGACGTGTAGAAAGAAAAACGAACACTTTCTATCTCTGAATGGTCAAAAAGATGCATGTCCTTATACAATTTGTTTAGAACAGAAACCAATAATATCGATTGACAAGTCTTCGTCAATAAACATCACCACTTGTATAACTTGATGATGATAGGAAAAAAAGTATTACTTTCTGTCCATAAATTACCAAACTATGCATTTGTTTATGAAATTCGTTTAGAAAATAAACAAATAATATGGAATGACCAATCTTAATAATAACATATTACCACTCATATAATTTAAAGTTACCAAAAAAGAAAAACGATTAATTTCTGCCAATGAACTCCTCAACTATGAATTTATTCACATAATTTGTTTATAAAACGAACAAATTATACCATCCCTGGCGGACCGGCCGAACGCAAACATTACGCTACAGCGTAACGGTAAAGTAATGGTAAAGTAATGCTAAAGTAATATGGCATTATAATTAATAAAGGAAACAAAATTAATATGTAAATTGTTGCAATTATAATAAAACGTTAAAATTTACATTAAATGGTCATGCCGTAATTGCAACAAGTTGCTTTCTCAGCGTTAAAAAATAAAAAAACAAAGTGGCTGTCATTCAAGTCGGGTCCCTGCAGACTGGCAACCCACTTAAAGCCACGTTAGCGGGTTGCCAATATGCAGGGGCCTGACTGCAATGACGATCACTATGTTTTTTTATTTTTTAATGCTGCAAAAGCAACTTGTTGCAATTGCGGCATGACCGTTGAACGTAAATTTCAACGTTTTATTATAATTGCAACTGTTTACATATTAATTTTGTTTCCTTTATTAATTATAATGCCATATTACTTTACCATCACTTTAGCATTACTTTACCGTTACGCTGTAGCGTAATGTTTGCGTTCGGCCGGTCCGCCAGGGATACAACAAATTTTCATGATCAAAAATGATCGAGTTGATAAAATGAAGCAATTTCAAGTTACGAAGATACTTTGAAGCAAAATTTGCGATATGTTTACATTTTGTTAATATCACTTGTTGATAACAATTAGAATCGATGAATCGAATCGAATATTCAATGAATTGATTAATCATCCTTGACTTTGGTTCCTTTTTCGATAAAGACCAAAGCAAATCACCCACCGACAATGAATACTGTGGCAATATCGAAAATTGCGCAAAACACGAATCGATGACATTTTAATTAGCTGATAAAATTTGAAGATGATATAATTTGAAACAAAAAATGAAAAAAAGATTTGGAAGATTGGTGAATATTCTCAATATTGAAGGTAATCTCGAATAAAGTGCAACATTACCAAAACTCCCAACAGAAATTGAACGGGTGAACCGATTTTTTCAATCTTTTTTTACTCGTCTCGTAATTATGTCATGAACCTAATGCAGCATATAAAAATTCAATTTATGCATATTTTAATAATTATCAATTTCGTTCAAGCGGCTCGAATCATCTCAGGATGCAACAATGGAAAGAGCGGAAGATTTACGAGCGACCCCCTGCGTTCAGCATGCTCGAAAACCGTCATGGTGAATTATTGTAAATTCTATATACTTTGGAGAGCGCCTGTTTTAGGTTCAACGGGGCGAAGCGCCTTAATGGGAATATCCAGGTAACAATCGTTGGACGCACGTCACTCGCACTGCGTGATTTTCACGTCGTGCGTGCGAGAACGTCGCGATCTCACCATCATGAATCGCATTTCACCATCACGCGTGTCATCACGCAACTTCGTTACAATGCGACGCATAGTGTGCAGTGACCATGAGGCCAACTTTATAATATTTTATTTTTTTAATTGAAAACTTATAACATAATGAAGTGTATTAACCATTTTTAAAAAGAGATGTCACGCAGAGGAAAATTTCTGAAATACAAAATTTATTCCTAAAACACGTTGAAATAAAAGATCCACTTTTCGCTTCGGGCCCAAAAAATGTTATTTACTTCAAGACAAAAGTTATAAATAATTTTTTTCTGGATTTTTTCTTGCCAAAATTTCTTTGGGAAATAACAAAAATTAATTTTGGTCAAGAAATAATTTACAGTATAATTTTGTTTTCAACTCCGAAATTCCGCCCTATGAAAATCCATCGTAGAAGATGATTTTAAGTGTTCATATATAGATGTTCTAAACACAAAATTCGGTATGAAAAAAAATTATTAGAAAATTCATAAATTCATAATAATATATATATTTGTAGTGAAAAAAAGTTCAGGAATGATGCAATATAAATTTTTATTTCAATTAATCAAACTATAGGTATGCTAAAAGTAATTATCGTATATAAAATTAAGCGCGCCTTTTGAAAGAGGAAACTCCACGATTCTTGTCTATCGGTTCCCGCGAGCCGTTTTGGAATTCCGAATCCGCGCTATTCGGCGTCCATGTTGATATAGTTGTTAACGTCGAGTCGCATCAAGTCAATTTCGTAAGATTTAAAAGAATATTTTAAGTGCGGTTTCGCAAAGTGTTCGTTGAGTGCGTGATTTGCCAAAGGAAAAGCCATTCATTTTTTAAGAATAATTGATTTCAGAAGATCCTAGGACACTTTGAGGTGAGTAGAAGAAATTTTCATGTTTAGTCGATAATCTCAAATTTTCGTGCACGTATTATACGCTAGCGTTTAACTTCTGTAATTGAGAATACATATATTTTAACAGATCACTGGCTTTTGACATAACGGGAAAGCCATTTTTGTGAAAAATATGAATTCACGTCTTTTTGGTAGAAATATTATCCTTGCTTGATGGAAAATTCCAATATATAGTTGAAAATTCACGTATTTTGTTGAAAATTTGTCTTTTAATGTTAAAAAGTCATTTGGTTGAAATATCAACTAATACATTTTTCGGGGAGAATGCATATTTTTTGATTGAAAATTTAATTATTCTTCCTAAAATTCATCTTTTGTTTAAAACAATTTTGTTTTTCGGAGATGGCCGGTTTTGCAACTAGACGATTCATGTATGTTCTTCGATTGGCATTTGTAGATGCAGCGTTAAATATAAGAAATGTTTGTTGCAGAAATAATTTATTAGAAAGAATAAATTTATTAATTAGTTTAAGATACGTATGTATGATAGTTTTTCTCGTAAAATTTGATTGCAATAGAGATGTTTTCCTTTATTTCATAAAATTAAGAATATATTATTCATGACCCTCATAGCACCTTCACTACACGCGAGCGGTATGTGTCGCATGCGTAACTCTCACGACGTGCGAGCTGCACGTAATGTTAACAGAGTTTTGGAAATTACAATTTATAATTTATAACAGTTTATGTTACAATTATATCAAGATTAAAAAGTTCTAAGAAAAAAGTTGATTGGCCAATCAAGTTCAACCAGTCTCCACCATGGGGCGCTCTGGGCCATCACAGGCATCGTAGAGAATACATATATGAGAACAACATAACCTGAAACTTCAGTTTCAAGTCAGCCCTGAAGAAGTGAACTGCAATGTTCACGAAACGTCGGCAACATTCATACACTGAGAGACGTTTTGTTAGAATAAATGACAAAAATGAAGTAGAATTTGGTATAATATCGTAGCAAAATAGGGAAAACCGAGATTTTATTACACTTATTCGTATTACAGTACCGAAGTTTAATATTATGAATCTCCATTTCAAGAATTAACACCATGAAAAAGTGATATTCTTTTTACTGAGTTTTCGAAAAATAATTTGATTAAGAAAAATAGTGAATATCATAATCTCGAAAACGTATTTTAGAAATTGATATTATCAATACGAAGTTGACAGCAACCTAAGACGCATAGCAATCTATGAAATCCTTATTCTTGATTTTTCATATAGTTTCGTTTCAGAATGCTCCTCGAGTATTTCCGCCGTTTTCCGATCGAGCTCGATTGTGCAGCGCCGAACATGGAACGCATGGAATACCGGCCGCGGTCGGGCCAATTCCACGTTTTGACATATGTAAAAGCGCGTCCCGCAAGTTGCCGCTTCTTCCCGATTATCGGCGTTATTGTTTCCAAAGATCAATACTTTTAATATTGAATCGTGTGAAAAGTGCGCACACAAAGGATTGTATGGAAAATTGTCTAATTCCTACTACGTAAGTACTAAAGCAATATTTGTAAACATACTTAGAATCGGGTGTATTATGAACGTACAGTTCTTTTGAGGTTACGGTTATCAACAACGTTTTTTAAATAATCTGTTTATTGATAAACTCTCTTCTTTTTTACCGTTTCAAGATTTAATAATACTTGAAATAAATACATTTTTCTCTTCACTATTTCGAAAATGCATGAAGAAGGTGGAGAGATCATCTTAACCGAAGACGAGGTGAGCGTCGTAGCACATGAAGATCATGAAGGTTGCACGTAAAATGATTCCAAAGCGATAAGTATAATTATTAGGTTAAATATCATATAAAAGTAATATAAAAACAGGACCGGCAATGTATAATTTGAATTGAATGATTCATCCCAACAAAAAATTTTTAACGCTTTTAGTTGCAAAGTATTCACAGTTGAAATCGTTAAGTCTCGAATTTTGAACAGCCGATTTAAAATATTTACTTTTTTTTAAATCTTAAGTTTGAAATTGGAAATCTTTCCATTATTTTGCATTTCTATAAATGTGAAAAATATACCGAATAAAGAAAAAGAAACCATAATATAAATTGAGTTCTGAAAATTGTGGAAAAAGTAACTCAGTAGCAAGTGGGAAATAAATATTTACGGGAATTTATAAATTTAAAAATTTATTGTTTTGAATCGAATAATTGATCATTAAAAGAATTGAAAATACATTCTTGTATTTTTAAATTCTTTGATTTGTAATTCTATATTATTTAGCACTTGAATTTAAACTATTCAATTGAATTGAATGATTTATTTCAACAATTTTGTTTGGAACGCTTTTTATTGAAAAGTATTCACATTTAAAATGTTTAAGCCTTAAATTTTGAACAGTCCATTTCAAATACGTAATTTTCCAAATCTCAAGTTTGAAATTGAAAATCTTTTTCATTATTTTTAATTTCTATTAATGTGAAAAATATACCGAAAGAAGAAAAATAAACCAAAATGTAAAATGAGTTCTGAAAACAGTGGAAACAGTGACTCAGTAGGAAGTGGGAGATAAATATTTACTGGAATTTTTACATTTACAATATTTTTGTTCTGAATCAAATAATTTACCATTAAAAGGATTAAATATAAACTCTTATATTTTGACGTTTTTTAATTTGTAATTCTACATTATTAAGCATTTGAATTTCAAGTTATTCAACTGAATTGAATGATTTATTTCAACCATTTTTTTTAAACGTTTTCAATTGCAAAGTATTCCCAGTTAAAATCTTCAATCCTTACATTTTTGATTACTCCATTTATAATACTAATTAAAGAAAAAAATATATATATAAATTTTGGTTACAGAATAGGATTCTTCAAAGTTTGGACTCCGGCGAAATTTTGAAACTATCTTGAAGCAATTGCAAAAAAACTTGCCGCTGCGAAGAAGAGAAATATAGCAGATATTGTGGACGACTTGGCGCTGATAAAAGCATTGAGAACTTTAGGAACTGGTAATAAGAAAATATAACTGTGAAATTACTTCAATTCAATATTTAATTTTTCTCATTTCCCAATATGTATTTACTATAATAGTATTTAACGTTTAAGAAACAAACTGTCTACTACGATGTATTTATGCATATTAGATTTAAGCCTGTACGATTGTAAAAATTGTTAATAAAAGTGTATAATTGTCGTTCAAAACGATTCACTTTATACTGTGTTTATAGTGTACTCCACTCATACTTATTTTACTACATCAATAACATTTTTTACTTCAAATTTAAGTTTGTATTATTCAATGTCCATACTTAATGATTATGAGTATTTATTCCTTTCAGAAACTGTGGTCTAATTTGTAAACTTCAAAAAAAAAAATTGAATTCAAAGTAAATAAAATTAATGCATGTAAATATTGTAAAATCCCATTATTATTATTTTTAAGAGATTACTTCAAACAAAAAATTCGCTGAACGAGAAAATTAATTATACTTTTATTTTATTTCTATTCTCTACTCCAATCCCTGTCCAGATTTTTCAAAACCAGAAGCGTTTTATGATACCGAAAATTGTAAAAAGAGCATTTAATGCGTTAATTTTCAAAATCACAAACTTCTTTTTTTAAATAGTCAACAATTTTTTATTACTACAATCTTTTAACTATCAGAAAAAATATATTTTTTTATATTATTATTTAATATTGTACACATTATTTATATCTGTCTCCTTAGTTCTGTCAAAAGATGCTTGGTTGTAGTGAAAAAGGTGCTTTTATCACATGTATACCGAAAGGTTATGTTTCACAACATTTTAAATAAAAGTTAAATTTTTCTATTTTCAATTAGTTCATTTACTATGGGACTCAAATCATCAGGAATTTTTTATCTCGAAATTCATACACTAAGATAATAAGATTTAATTAAATGAGTACAATTTATAAAATATTACATCTAAATACACTCAGGTTTATTATAATGAGTTACTGAGATATCAAATTGGATAATTTTATTCATACAAGAATATTATCAGTTCCCTTAAAAAAATGTATTTTATAAAAAATAAATTTCATCATTGAAAGTGATAAAATGTTTAACCTATCTATTAACAAAATTTTTGAAGCAACAAATCACTCGTGAAACAGGGCCCAGATATTTTTCATACTGCCCTGAATTGTCAAGCGACGCAGCTATGCCGAGATTTTTGCCAAATATTCCATAATATAAGTTAGCCCTGGGGTTTAGTTGTTAGGGATAAAATGCGTTAGTGCTTTGGGTAAGTTAGGTTCGAATCTCGCCGCAGCGATTCCGATTTTTCATATCGATTAAGCGTGCGATTATGTATGTAGTGAATAAATTAAGTATATGATAATAAAAATTATAATTGTACGCGTATTTCCGTATTTAATTGTATTTTATTTGTATATTTAGTTCCTCCCTCTGAAGGTTAAATCTTTTGGTGGAGTGAGTTATTTTTCATATAGTCGTTTGAGATTCTCATATGCTTTGTATGACAACTTCAAAAGATGTTTTCACTCTTTCGAATAAAATGTATTACTATCGTTTTAGCTTCGCTTGTCAACTTTGATTTAGTGAATTTTAAATTCTCGCAAGTTTTATAAGAGTTAATGCAACATCCTTTCCATTTGTTCAAACAAAAATATTAATTTTGTCGGCTGAAAACCACTATATTAATTTTTCATGCGCAAACCCTGTTTTCCCTATTTTGGAACGATATTTTACTAAATTCTCATTCATTTTTATCATTTGTTCTAACAAAAAGTCTCTCAGTGTAGTTTCGCACACGATTTAAACCCGAAAAATCTTCAAATTTTGAAATTTAAATTTCTTATAATGAATCATCGTGACTGTGACTGTGGGCGATAGTTGGCCCGACCATCAATGTAATATAATCCACTGCAAGTAACCTCACTTTTGCCGACCGTCGGTCCAACTCTGGCC
>CAKNXH010059905.1:86174-99296 GCA_932178445.1 Andricus quercusramuli | reverse complement strand
GCAAGTAACCTCACTTTTGCCGACCGTCGGTCCAACTCTGGCCCAAGTTTGGGTCGACGGTCGTTTGAGCTTTCGCAAATTGGCTCAAAATAACCATAAAACTACGGTCGGCCCGACTCTGCGGTACGAACCTTCAAAAATCAAAGTTGGCCCAACATTGTTGTCCAAGGTTAGGCCGACATCATTCTAATAGTTGGCCCGACCGTGGACCGTCGATCAATTCGCAGAAGAAGCGTTGGTTAGCTAACGCTTCCTCCCAATGTTGGGCCAACTTTGAAAACCAATGGTATGCCAACCTTGTATTCCGCGGTTGGCTCAACCATGACAACTATTGTTGGCCCAACTGTGTAAAATAGGGACGGCATGCGCTATCATTACGCTGCTTGGCCCGACCATTGGCTCACAATGTTGGGCCGAACTTGCAAAGATTAGGCCAACCATGGCCCGACCGAAAATTCCGTGATAAAATTTCTAAGTTCCGTCGATGCAAATTTCAAATGCTCATTAGAAATGACATTTTATGTCATTATCAAAAGTTGTGAAATAGCCTAAAACGCGAAAAAACAAAATATTACACTAAGAAAAATTAGTCAAATTGGGCGCCAAAAAAAAAATGTTCGAAAAAAATTGTATAAAAAATGTTTGAAAAGAATTATCTGAACAAAATTTTTTATAAGAAATTTTTGAACAAAAATTGTTTGACGAAAAATGTTTAAAACAAAAAATTTGTTAAAAAAAATTGAAACAAAAATGTTGAAAAAATGTGTTGTTATCGGTTAAAATTATTTATTTAAAAATTATTTCATTTATATTTCTGTTAACAATTAATTTATTTCACATGTACATGATGTCGCATAATATTAAAAAAATTAATGAGAAAAAAGAGTTAAAAAATTGTTTCTTTTCATCTGCTTTGAGCTGTGCCTTATGAGGATGGTTTTTTCGTTGACTTTTAATTCTTTAGGTATAGAGTAATGGGGAAGACTCCCGACTGCCAGGCGATAGATGCAGGTATAGATGTAGGTTCGAAACCCCGTAGCGTTAGAAATTTTATTTGTAATGTTATGTTTAAAACTGTAATCCATGTATTCATTCTAAGCATTGATAGTCAAAATACTCGCCATCAATTATTATTTATTTTTTGAATACTTATTTTGTGTATTTCCACCTATTTAGTACGAACCTTCAAAAATCTAAGTTGGCCCCACATTGTTGTCCAAGGTTGGGCCGACATCATTCTAATAGTTGGCCCGACCGTGGACCGTCGATCAATTCGCAGAAAAAAAGTTGGTTAACCAACTTTTCCTCCCAATGTTGGGCCAACTTTAAAAACCAATGGCATGCCAACCATGTATTCCGCGGTTGGCTCAACCATGGCAACTATTGTTGGCCCAACTGTGTAAAATAGGGACGGCATGCGTTATCATTACGCTGGTTGGCTCGACCATTGGCTCACAAAGTTGGGCCGACCTTACAAAGGTTGGGCCAACCATGGCCCGACCGACAATTCGCACCTGGGACGGGGAGAGTTTTCTTACTAAAACTAACACTTTTAGTAAGCTCAGGTCTTCTCAAGCTAAGCTACTAACATCTTTAGTTTTTTTAAAACGGTGTAGGGACAATAAAATCGTCCCAAAATTCTTACAGTTACAAAACCATTTGGGAACATTCAAATCCAAAACAATTCTACATAAAACAAGTTTGCTTCTCTTAAAAGAAAGAATACAACATACTAGATTTGCCTTGCACACTACCTCCAAAAAACGATTAAAACTTCACCTTTTCCTATCAAACACTCTCAGTTTTGACATTTGATCCACATTGGACCGCATATCATTTCACCAATCCCAACGGATTAAAGATTTTTGCACTGAGAAACAAAAAATAAAATTTGACAAATTACTTCCAGCAAAGCACGCACCCTTAACTAATACAGTAAAAACATCTCTAACCATCCTCTCAGCGATGAAATGATTTCAGCCTTATCTAAAGGACATAATTTTGCAGTCGCTCCCTCCAAAATCTCAAAAGAAGAAATCATCAGTAATTTGGAATCCACAATATACACCCTTCCACCCGAAAAAGCAAATGACATACGACGTAGGACAGCCAACATTTTACGCGAAGCCCAACTTTCCTCCTAAACCTTGACAAAACAAGAAAAAACTGCTATTAAAGAACTCAATCATAATAAAGACATCATAATATTACCAGCAGACAAAGGAAACACATTAGTAATAATGAATAAAGAAGACTATAACAACAAAATCATGGATCTTCCTACTGACGGTACATATAAAAAACTTTAAAAAGACCCCACAAAAACAATAGTCAGAAAAACAAAAAGCCTCCTAAAGAACTCAAATCTTGACAGCCATACATTATCTAAATTAAAACCTACTAATCCCATCTCTCTAAAACTTTACGGACTCCCAAAAATTCACAAAAACAACATCCCACTCAGACCGATCGTCAGCGCAATAAACTCACCAACTTACAACCTAGCACGCTTTTTCGCCAAAAAACTTGAGCCTCTCACAGGAAACTCTATCACACACATCCAAAACTCTTTTGACTTCATCAGAAAAATACAACAGATTCACATTCAACCCCAAGACATCCTAGCAAGTTGCGACGTAGTATCTCTCTTTAAAAAAGTACCAATTTCTGATACAATCGATATTATTAAATCCTTTATAAACTTCCCCTCCAATCTCACACCTTTAATAGAACACTGTCTCACTAATACCTATTTCTCTTTCAATAACCAATTCTGCGAACAAACCTCAGGAGCAGCAATGGGATCTCCAATTTCACCTGTAATAGCCAACGTTTTTATGGAAAATCTAGAAACTAAAATATTCAACAAATCCAAGCTTAAACCGGAATTTCGGTGCCGTTACGTTGACGACACTTTTGTCATCTGGAGACATGGACTAGACGAAATAAACAAATTTTTCGATTTCATCAATCAAATACACCCTGATATCCAGTTCACTATGGAAATTGAACAAAACGGAAAATAACCTTTCTTCCCAGTGGGCACAAAACCATAAACATCCCAAGAACGTCGTTGGGACGTTTTTAGGACGTCCAATGTCAGCCCAATCAACGTTTCTAAGACGTCCAATGTCCTAAAGATTTCCTAAAGACGTCTTAAAGACATGGGAGGTTCTCAGGACATCTTTCGTACTGACATTAGACGTCTTAAGATCATCCCTAGTATGTTCAAGAGACATGTTCCAAAAGACGTCTTAGGGATGTCCCAAAGACGTCTCTAGGACATCCTTAATTGGTGTGCCCACTGGGTTGGACGTACTATTTTACAAAAGATCCGATAACACATTAGGACATGAAGTTGACAGAAAACCCACGCATACAAACAGATACCTGCATGCCTCCTCCCACCACCACCCATCTCAAAAGCAATCGGTCATCAATTCCCTTGTATACAGAGCTGTCTCTATAACAGACAAAGATATCTTACAAAAGGAATTACGAAATGTTAAACAAATCCTAATACAAAACGATTACACAAACAAACAAATTAATAAAGCAATAAGAAAATACACTCAAGAAATCAAGTCAGCACAACCTACTAAAGAAAGAGAGAGAAAAACAACCACCATCCTACCCTACATTCAAGGTATCACGGAACCAATAGGAAGAATTCTCAACAAACACAACATCCAAACTATATTCAAACCATCTGCGAAAATAGGACAACTTCTGAAGAACCCTAAAGATGAAAAGGAACCTTTCAGTGATCCGGGAGTATATCAAATCCCTTGTTCTTGTCGTAAAGTCTATATTGGAGAAACCGGGAGGGCGGTAAGTCAACGTGTAAAGGAACATGAGAGTAAAGTCAGGCTAAAACATTTCACGCAATCAGCAGTAGCTGAGCATCATATCGAAACAGGATATAGTATTTCATTTGACAAAACAACCGTCATCGCAAAAACCGTACAATAAATTTCCGACTTGGCTTTCCGTCCTCCCGGGTTTTTTGAAAAAAGACTTGATTGGTCAATCATGTTCAACCAGTCCCCACCATGGAGCGCTCTGGCCAATCACAGGCATCGTAGAGAATACATATATAAGAACAACATAACCTAAAACTTCAGTTTCAGGTCAGCCCTGAAGAAGTGAACTGCAATGTTCACGAAACGTCGGAAATATTTATAGTTTCGCACACCATTGAAACCTGAAAAATCTTTAAATTTCAAATTTAAATTTATTTTTATTTATTTTAAGTGGAATCAATAGCAGAACTTGATTTTACATTTAAATTTTTATATTTTTCCAAAACTTGGATTTGAACTTACAAGTAATATGATTGCCACTGTAGGTGCTGAAATTTGCCTACAATTTGACAATTGCCCATATGTGAAAATCTGTGAGACGGAGATATAGTTTTGTCTTTAAAAACAAAAAATACTTTTTTGAAATCTACGTTATTTTCGTTGAATGAATTTTTCAGCATTTTTTTGTTTAAACTACACATTTTTTCTGTTAACAAATTTTCAATTTCTTCTAATTATATGAATAAATTATTTCTGCCAATTAAAATTGAATTGAACCATGCTTTCATAATTTCTGTTTACGTAACTGGCCTTAATGTCATAACAATGAAAGGGTCGTTCGTTCCGGCTGATTGGACTCACTGCGGAATACCTGCCTCGAAAGCTTGGCTAAGCGAAAGGGAAGGGACAGCTAATAATAAGCGTCACTGCAATTGTACTTACGTTTTCGATTATTGAACAAAATGGGAACCATTCTTTCAGAAACAGGCTCTTAATGTAAGAAGAAAATACTACGTAGATGACGTATGCAAAAAATTAGACAAAAATATTCAACCGTGCGCCCTAAAAATCAAATACCGCAAACCTATTCTGATAAATCCCCTGAAGCAGTGTTGCCAGATGACTGAGGCTCTTTCCCCTAGATTTGGAATTATTTCCCAATAAAAAAATCTCCTCAGATTTTGTCCTATTTCTAACTAAAAAAAATCTGCCCGTCGCGCGGGCACATTCTCATCACGCGCTCTTCATTCTCTCTCTTCGCTTGCTCTCACCTGTTGGATCTCGCTCTTCGCGCTCGATAATGTTTTTATCTCGCGTTATGCGCTCTGTCATTGTACATCCCCCACATTTTGCATGATACTTTTCAAATTACAGGTCAAACCATCGAACACTGAAATTAAGTGATTGTGAATTCTCTTTTGTTAAAGCTCCTTCGGCTTTAACGAACACTTTCTCATCACGTGTCTTATGAGAAAAAGAGGTTAAAAGCAAATTTGCAGATCTAATTTAAAAACAATTTTGTTATTCAACATTTTATTGTACCTTGTGTCTTTATATCCAAATATTCAATTTGTTTATTTGTAATGCAATTTTTCGCGATTGAAACCAAAACTACGCGTCTTATCGAGAAATTATTCATAACAAATTTATAGTTGCTTTTGCCTGAACAACTTTTTTCTATTTATTTTTTTCGTAGCTTGTGTTGTTTGTCAAAAAATTTGATTTTTTTCAAATGGTTTCTTACGAATAAGAAAAAACTACGCGGAAAATCAAAAAGTGATTACTGATTAATAAGGACTTTGCAGATCTTTTTTGGGTCCACAACTTTTCTCAATTTATCTATTTTCGTCTCTTGCATTGTTTGACCGTCAATTGAAATTTTCGATTTTTCAAGAAAGTTCAAAAATTTGTTATGATAATCTTATAGGGCTTTCAAGAACCAACGTTTTTCTTCTCTTGATTTTTAATATATCGTGCGCTATTTAGCTTAAAATGTGAATTTTCGTTTGTGTTTTGGTTTAACGAACTCAGCCTTTGTTCTTGGCCCCTCAAACTGTGTGTCAAAGCCCAATTCAATCCGATTAGCCTTTCAAAAGTTATCCTGTGTGCAAACGACGACCAGAACGACGGCAGCGACAAACAGACATCGACGTAAAAACTTTTTTTGGACTCAGGGAGCTTCAAAATGTCGACATTTGATGAAATGAGTGAAAGTCATTTTTCACATAAAACCATCATCTCAGTGAGATGAGAATGTAAAAAAAATTTCCCCTAAACTCAAAAATGTATTTTGACAGTAAAATTAAATTACGAGTAACTTCAATTTATTAAAATTAAGAACACAATTTTTGTGTCATGCAAAGATTTCATTATTTAATTAAATAGCTTTTGAAAATTGAAGTCAATGCCCAAATACACTGATGGTTAAAAATAATCTTTTTCTAATTCAATAAAAAAATAAAGTTTCCTCCCATGCAATTGATATTATTACTTGGCCCTCGGTCTGCAGACATCGTATATTTATATGTCCGCGATAATTAATGCAAATATATAATTAATTAATTAATTTAATAATGTATTTCATATTTGCGAGAGGAAAAATACAATTTTCCGACGAACCTGAAACTTTTGTTAATATTCAAGTGTTAAAAATGGTCCTTTTGTAACAACTGTACGTGTGCAATTATTTGAACTTCTCAACAAAAGACTTTCTGTACATTGTGCAAGGTCGATGTTATAATTTTAGTAAAACATTTCGGGGAAATTACCTTGATTACAAATGCTTTTGTTACTTTGCAAAAATCCCAACCTTTTTCTGTTCATAACAATTTTTACAAACAAATACGGATACTTGATATAGCTTTCGTTTTTAAAACTAGATATAAAAGGAAAACTTCGTCTCTTATATATTTTCTTTCAATTCAAATCAATTGTCAACTATGGCCTTATAAACAATTAATTGGAAAATAATCTTTGGTCTGTCTAAGCTGCAATTTTACAGTTAAGATTTTCTATTTTTTTTAGTTATGCATCTGGTAGCTTCCTCATAATCTTTCTCTCTGTTACCACTCTGAAAACATCGCTCTCTTGCTAATAATAATTGTTGTTAACCAAAACTTACATTTAAATAAAACTGTTTTGTAATATTTTATGTTTTTTCATTCACGTGAGAAAAAATCATTTGCGGTAACACCTCACATCGGTACTGACATTTGATCCGATTACCACTCAATAAAACTTTCTTTTTTGTAAAAAATTTTTGTCTGAATGTTTGCAATTTGCTCTTTTTCTTAATATTTTATTGTTGAAGTAGTGAGTAGTAGTTTTTTTTTTTTTTTTTTTTTTCTAATGAAGGAAAAACGGAAAATGCACATGCACCAGCCACATTCGAACCTTGGGGACCACGAGCCCAATAATGTAATAATTATATAATAAAATAAAATAAATAATAATTCATATAATAATATAAAATACCCGAAACGGCACCTACCCACTAAACCTTAACTCCTTTTCCCGCCAACCCATGTCCTCGGAACTGCTTATCGCATTACTTCAAGGACATGGGGATAAGGCCATTAAGTCGTGCTTCGACTTCCATCTTACTCAGCCAGCTTGGCATTTCAACTCTCAGCACCCAACCAAGATGCACGCATCGTCCTCAGCAGTGCGGTGGTACCGCACAACGGGCTCGTCGGCCTTCGGCATCTTGGTTGGGTGTAATCAGCTATTTGCGTAGTTCATCGGGCTTCTTCGAAGAGGCGGCCTCCCTGAACGATGCGCACCACATTGTCCCCGGCAGATGGTCGGTCCGGGTTTTCACTTCTTTAGCGGCGCAGAGGTAGCACTGCGGCGTACTTTCGTACGCCGCAGCCCTATGGCCCTCTTTGCCGTACCTCCAGCAGGCCTGGGTCCGGTCTGGACCCCTGCATCCCGCCGCCATATGGCCAAAGCCCAGGCAGCGGAACCACATTCAGACTCCGTCTTCTTCCGCACACGACAGGACACCCACCCAAACTTGAGGTGTCCCGTGCGGAGAAGTCTCGTCGCCAGATCCTCCTTCATTTCGACAAAGGCCCTCAGATTACCTCTGAAGGCCTTCCTCGTCATGTTCACTTTAAACTCTCCAGCTGCTGCTTTTCCGAAATGTTTTCGGACCGCAGCCTCCACATCTTCCTCATCCGTGAACAAGTCGAGGTCCAGGACCTCGACTTCGATGCGGGGAACGAGCTCACGCACGTTTTCCCCATTTCCCATAGCCTCCTTGATGGCCGTGGATAGCTTCGATGCGCCATCCGCAGCCGGCCCTACCTCCACTAGAACCTCTCCCCTTCGGGTTTGCCTGACACCCCTGATATTTACACCAAGGGTGTCCAGCTTCACCTTTTGTTTGAGGTCCCTGAGAACTTCCGCATAGCTCGAACCCTCGGCCGGTATAATCAAGACCGCCTCGGGTCGGGCTCTCTTCAGCTTCTCCTTCTTCTTCTTCAGCTGGGCTGCGGGTGTGGGCCCGCCGTCTTCATCTTTTTTAGGGGTTGAGGCCGACACAGTCGAGGGACGAGTCCTCATCCGCTTCTTCAGTAGCCTCGAGGGGTCAGCCTCGACGGGACTCAGAGTGGGCTCCCTCTCTCGTTTCTCACGAAGAGGAGCGGGAGTTTCCACGGCTTCTTCAGTCTGAGGACCGCCGTGACTGGTCTCTTTGCTCACATTTACCATCCTCTTCCTGTATTTCGTCGCTACCTCCTTTTCAACGTATTTTAGCGCGTCTTGGTGAGACGTACTAGCACCGTCTATACTGAACTCTAGTCTCATCAAGACAGTCCTCGCTTCACTAAGTCCATGCCTAATAGGCATGAACATATTGCGTTTCGTATCGCAGAAATTCTGCATCTTTGCCAAAACGTCCTTCAGATCATTTACACGATCTTGACACTCCTTCACGCCCTCAGCCGCCCACATTCAGTCTTGCCTAGCCTGTGTCTTGTGGTAGAAATCAGGGATCTCCACCACTTCATCCAGGTCAGCTCCCAACTCCTCACATATACTCTTATTTGCTGTTTTTAAATCATGCTTCATTTAATTCCCACGAGTAGCTAGGGAAATAAAGGTCCACCCCCGCAGAGCCCCGCATGCGAGAGTAAGGTCTTTGTACTCTAGAAGGCGACCTGGTATCCTAGAGATACCGTTTGCGACACCACTCCCCTGGTGCCGTGCAGTCTTCGGCACGGTGGATTAACGCCTTGACTTGGAGGTTTTTCCTTTAGGACAACCCCTCCACCCCTTCCCGTGAATGCTTATTGAGTAGTGTAACCGTATTCAGCAGAAACCCTCGGTACAGGGCCGTAACAGGAAACGGTCATAGTTTTTTCTCGGTGTGTCTTTCACTCAGTCTGTTTGGTCCACGGGGCCTATTTTATTTCAGCCCTACCCTCTGTTTCCAGCGAGCATTCCCCTTTCCGCCACCCGGGGACGCGCCACGTATGGGTTACAGACTCCCACTGTGGTATAGTAGTAGTAGTATACAGTCGCAAACATATACATACATAATAGCTGAAAATGAGCTCTGAGTCTTAACAGAGGACAGTGTTTTGTTTCGGCTGTTTTATGCCGTTTGTTCACATATTATTTTTATATTATTATATATTATTATTTTGCAGCTTATTGTTTATAAGGCTGCAATTAGCAAATTGTTTGAATTAAGAGCAAATTTAAGAGAGATAATAGTATATTTCATTACAAGTGGTAGGCGATGGCCTTTTCGTGACAAGTGCAGTGTTTTTAGGACGAGTCTGAAAACATTGCACGAGTCAAGAAAAGGGCCTACCACGAGAGAAATAAGGTTATAAAAGCCGGTAGCCTCTCCGCCGCTAGGTGCGCTATAGTTGCTCAAGTCAAAGTTGCGGGAAAATTTAAATTGTATAAATGAAAAATTACTTTTTCAATACAAATTACTAATAAAATTTTATAGTTTACTCATAAAAAAATTTTATCAGTTTGAAAAGAAAAAATTTAATATTTTCAGTACTGATTAGTTTTTATAGCGTATATATTTCTGCACGGTAAGTCGCGAGACGAGCGCGCTACAGTTGTCGCTGAAAACATCGACCTATTTCCGTCTTCATCTAACTATCTTCCTTTCGCTTATTGTGAAAATGTGGAATGCTCACGAAAAGAGGCCTTTTCGTAAGCATTCCTCATTTCGTACGTTCTTTATTCGCATCGTTCGAAATGCGCCACATTACACACAGATCATAAGTACGAAAACACGCAATTTTCATGATAGTGTTGTAAAAAAGTTCTTCTTTGTGTCTGATTCAAGCAACGCGAACAAGAGGAGCAGATTCGGTATATCTAGGATTTTGTTGATAGCAATTGTTATTAGCGAAAGAACGATAATTTCAGAGTGGTGACAGTGAGAAAGCTTATGAAGAAGCTACCAGATAAATAACTAAAAAAAATCGAAAATCTTAAGTGTAAAATTGCAGCTGGGACAGACCAAAGATTTTTATGCAATTAATTGTGAGGCATTCTGACTGCCTCAGATAACATACCGCGCAACGGTAAACTATCAGCATGCAATTACCGACAGGATAGTAAGCGAAAATCCTAACAGTCTTTAATCGCTATCCGCAATTCAAGAAAGGCGCAAGAAACGCCTGGTAGCCCTAAGTGGGGATGATCCTGCAGGGGGGAAAGATCACGAGAACACATTTAAGGAAAGCGCGCCGCGAAAAATCGCTTGTCTGCTTCGAGCCGAGGACTGTGGTTCTCTTGTAGATAAGGCTCATGGACATAATTTTCTTCGCTCCTTTGGGTCTGTGGATTCACCATAAAGGAGCGAAGAAAGATTGATTCCAAATTCCTTTTCTTCCCTCCTTCTGGGATTTCAATAAATTAGAGATTAGAGGGTTCACTAAAATTGAAATTGAATGGGAAAGCGAGTGAACCTAAGAGACTGTGGTTTCTCCCACTCGCTCTTCCATTTTACTCAAGCTCGCGAAAAACTTCATTAATCTATAATTTTCACGTCCTAAGTTTTGGCATTAAAACGAATATATTTTCTTTTGTTTATTTTATGCAAACTCATTAGGAGTACTTATTTTTGTCTTTTTCTTTTGATAGTGGTAAGTAGGGAAAACGGCGATCCTGAGAAGTAGGATCGCCATTTCATTGATAAAAGCTATGATGGAATAGTTCTCCATTATATCCCCTGTGAGATAGAGGGCTGTGATCCATGAGATCGTACTGAGCACAGAATTATCAATGAAATAATTGTTTTCCTACTTGCTTCTTCAGATAAGAAAGACCACGCTACGGAAGTGATAACGCTTCAATTGTTTATAAGGCCATAGTTAAAGAATGATTTGAATTAAAAGAAAATCTATGAAAGACAAAATTCTTTCTATCCAATTTCAAAAACGAAAGCTATATCAAATATCCGTATTTGTTTGTGAAAATTGTTATAACAAAAAAAAAAGATTGGTATTTTCGCGAAGTAACAAACGTATTTGTAATCAAGGTAATTTCTCCGAAATTTGTTACAAAAGTTATAGCATCGACCTTCTACAACGTACACAAAGTCTTCTATTAAGAAGTTCAAAGAATTGAACACGTATAGTTGTTAAAAAAAATACAATTTTTAACGCATATTAACAAAAGTTTTAGCTCCATCGGAAAATTGTCTTTTTCCTCATGGAGCAAGTGTCCTGAAAAATAAGTTACATTTTCCTCGACAATTTTCGGTTCAATATTTGACGAGATATGCAGCTGCAAATATTTAAATTTTAGTACAAATTCAATTGTTTATAACGCTCCGACTTGAAAACTAGTCGTTGCATGAGAAATTTGTTGAAACGTAAAATTTTTGTTCCATGAACTTTCCGAAAGTAATTCTAGAAAATTTTTATCTTGAAAATCATTTTAATTGTTTAAAAAAATTGTTTAGAAGAATTGTTTCAAAAAATTGTTTAAATCATTGTTGCACCAGATTTCGGAAAAATAACTTTAATATTCATAATCAGGGGACTTTTGTGGACTGTTTTAGCCAAAGTTACTGTGTCGTACTCTTAGTGCATACAGAAGTGTTACCATGGCTACCGGATTAACGAATTTGTATGCGTTTAGTCCGCAGGAATGATTGGCTAAACACGTAGTAATTAATCTTTGCTACCAATGAAAACGCAGAATGGTACGCATAGACCAATAGGGACTGAGCGTTAATTCCAACGCAGAATTTAATAGAGGGAATGGCGAATCACTTGTCTATTTTAAAAGTAGAATTAGAAAGTATTGCGAGGTTTCATGAAAAGAACTTAAAAAAAGCTAAAGAAAAAAACACTGAGTTTTCCCACTAAGAAATTTTTCCCACGAAAATCCCCACTAAAGGCCCAAAAAACCCCTAAATCTAGTGGGGAATACCCTGATCTGGCAACACTGCCCTAACGTGTTTAGGCTGAGAACGATCCCCGGTGTCATTCGATACTCTTCTGTTTACAAGACGATACTTACTTATACTAAGGTACTATATCAAATGGGAATATGCAAGCTGCCATATTGGTTCCCCGCGAAACTCAAAATCCGTATTTTTTATTTGCGTGGTTAACGTGTGTCATGCTGTAGAAAAACGGGTCTCTAACCTTTCTTTCTTGTGGATCTTATTTCGCTGTGAAATACCAACAAAAATGCTCACAGGCAATATAATGACATATAAACATAAGCTTCAGACCCCAGATATTTAAATTATATTGTTTTATTAATAATCTAGTTTGTACTAGTGGAAAACGATAAAGTTTAAATCCATCATCGTTTCTGTTTTTACAGAACAGAGCACTACAGCAGAAAATCTTTATCATGTTCTAAACTTAATTTTAACTAGAATACACGACATGCTTATCTCATTGTGTCCCGCAAACTGTCCAGGAACCAATATGGTGGTTGATTATGCCTGTCTAATATAGTATCCTACTTATACCATAGGACGTAGAAACGTCAAAAATTTTCGAGGAAAACGTGACTATGTTTGGACGAGATGTAAAAAAGGGGAGATTCTTAATCAAATAATGCAATTAATTTTGGTTGTATCTTACAATAATTTAAAAGTAAAAAAAACTCATTGAGTCTAACTAAAATATCTAAATTGCTGAAGTTCGAAAATAAAAAATTCTAATTTCACGACCGCGGGCCCTGTGTAGGGTCCCGGAACCCAAATCTTTATCCACACCTGCCCCCCTCGCTCTTGGTGGCCCTGTCTTTGCGGAAAACCGTTGCCTTATTAGAGTCCATCCACAAATATCGTGACGCTAAAAATAGTCAAAATGTACAG
>CAKNXH010059905.1:46593-78005 GCA_932178445.1 Andricus quercusramuli | reverse complement strand
AATATATTCTGCACTTGAGACCAAAATAAAGTTGACGTGTTTCGCAACAAAAAAATTGTAAAAAAAATTAATGGGGGTAGCTACCCTTAGACACTTTTTATTTTATGTTTATGATAATATATACTTTTCATACACACAAAAAAATTGGGAAATTATTTCTATAACGAAGGAAGTGAAATAGAGTCCATCCAACATGAATACAAAAATTACGCGGGGGGGAACCACCCCTACAGATTTTTGAAAATGTGCTGAAAATTGCTAAATTTACAGGAAAAAATTTGAAAAAAATATATTTTGCACTTGAGACCAAAATAAAGTTGACGTGTTTCGCAAAAAAAAATTGGTAAAAAAATTAATGGGGGTAGCTACCCCAAAACACTTTTAATTTTATGTGTATGATAATATATGCTTTTCATACACAAAAAAAATTGGAAAATTATTTCTATAACGAAGGAAGTGAAATGGAGTCCATCCAACATGAATAAAAAAATTACGCATGGGTAAACCACCCCTACATGTTTTTAAAAATGTGCTGAAAATTGCTTAATTCGTAGGAGAAAAATTTGAAAAAAATATATTTCGCACTTGACATGAAAATAAAAATCACTTGTTTCCCAAAAAAAAATTTTCTAATTAATGGGGGTAGCTACCCCTAAAAACTTTGTATTTTGTGTATATGATAATATATACTTTCAATACACAAAAAAATTGGGAAATTAGTTTTAATGAAGGAAGTAAAATAGAGCCCATCCAACATAAATAAAAAATTACGCGGGGGTAAACCACCCCCCAATTATGTAGAAAATTACAAAATAAGACTTGCATCTAGCAAGAAGAATCCGAAGAAAATACCTGTTGCACACAGTATATCGAAGATTTATTGTTCAAACTTTGAACAATAATGATATTCGTCAAAAAAGTGTATATTACAATGTGTATGGAAAGTATATATTATCATAGACACCAACTAAAAAGTGGTTAGGAGTAGCTACCCCCATTAATTTTTTTATTTATTTTGGCGAAACACGTCAACTTTCTTTTGGTCCACAGTGCAAAATATATATATTTTTAAATTTTCTCCTATGAATGTAGCAATTTTCAGCAAATTTATAAATATTAAGGGGTGGTTTACCCCTGCCTACTTTTTGTATTCGTGTTGAATTGACTTTATTTTACTTCCTTTGTTATAAAAATAATTTCCCAATTTCTCTTGCGTATGGAAAGTATATATTATCATAGACACAAAATAAGAAGTGTTTGGGGGTAGCTACCCCCATTTATTTATTGAAATTTTTTTTTTTGAAATACGTCAACTTTATTTTTGTCTCAAGTGCAAAATATATTTTTTCTAAATTTTTGCCTGTGAATTTAGCAATTTTCAGCTCAACTTTAAAACTATGTAGGGATGGTTCACCCCCGCGTAATTTTTTCTTTCATTTTGGATGGACTCTATTTCACTTCCTTCGTTATAAAAATAATTTCCCAATTTTTTTTGCGTATGAAAAGTATATATTATCATAGACATAAAATAAAAAGTGTTTTGGGGTAGTTACCCTCATTAATTTTTTTAACAATTTTTTTTTGCGAAACACGTCAACTTTATTTTTGTCTCAAGTGCAAAATATATTTTTTTCAAATTTTTTCCTGTGAATTTAGCAATTTTCAGCACAACTTCAAAACTATGTAGGGGTGGTTCACCCCCTTAATTTTTTTTTTTTTTTTTGAGAA
Organism: Andricus quercusramuli; assembly: GCA_932178445.1. NCBI lineage: Eukaryota > Metazoa > Arthropoda > Insecta > Hymenoptera > Cynipidae > Andricus > Andricus quercusramuli. The sequence goes on along the minus strand of CAKNXH010059905.1, from coordinate 76,277 downwards.
AATTACGTTAGTCATCTTTCATCATGAGGAAACTTTCCCAGTAGGTTTGGTCGAAATCAATTTTGTTTTTCTACACAAAACTATACAATCGACACTTGCGACCCCTATCTTTGAGGGGTTGTTTCACCCCCTTAAAGTGTTTTTCCGCAGATAAAAAAAAATACGTGTCACATAGTTTTTCGAGTACTACAACATATATCAGGGAGAATCAAATCGGCGAGGGACACCTGGAGTACCTTCCTTGTTAGTTCTTTTTCTTTTGTTAATTGATTCATTTCCGGAAAGGGGCTTGCACCTGAGAAGAAAGCTGTGGCTCTGCGCGTGGCTCGAAGGTCAGCGCCGAGCAGGTAGAATGGAACCTTTTCGCACGACTTTGTATGCAATGAATTAGGGAATTTGTTTTGATTTCTGTAATTGTAACTTTCTTAAAGGTTCAGTTAGTTCAAGTTAAGTCTTCGTGGTGAGAGGTTCCATTCTGTACGGGTGTGTGAACGAGTCTTGTTTTGGATATATCAGTTTTTGCTATTGTGTGTTGGATATCAGTTTTGCCATTTTGTGTTGGATATGTGTGTTTGCCATTGTGTTTTGGATTATATCTGCTCGCCGTTGTATGGATTGAGGTGTGGCGGACTGGTTAACATTCCAATAATACAAGTCTCAATCTTAAGGTCAGTAATTCCTGTTTTATTTATTGTGTTCGCTATTTGATTCACGGCTTTTTCCTCCACTCTTCAAGTGGAGGTTTTTTATGCCATACAATAAACTCTTTCCTTTAAAAGTAACATTTGGCTGTGGTTATTTGAACCCCAATACATTCCACTAGCCATTAAGTGTCTGATCATTGCTCAAACAGAATCTTTTACAAAGCAGTTGAATTTTCAAAACAGACGAATTTTCTATGTAAAATAATGGAATTTTCAACTCAATAATATGAAGTTTCAACAAAAAGGTCAGTTTTCAATCAAATAGTTGAATTTTAACTTGACATATTTGTTTTAAATCTCAAAAATAAATTTTCAAGAAAATTCACACATTTTTAACCAAATAGTTGACTTTTCAATCAACATTAATTCTCTACAAAAAGAAAAAGACGAATTTTTGAAAAACCACATTAATTTTTAACGAAATAAGTAAATTTCTAAAATATAAAAAAAAATGAATTATAAATGGAGCAGGTAACTTTTCATTTTAAGAAATAGACTTCATTTGAAAAATTATTTTGTAAAAAAAGACTAATCTTTTACAAAAAAGTTAACTTTTCTACGGCATAGTTGTCTTTCCAAAGAAATTTTTGAATTTCAAAGACAGAAAGACGAATTTCCTATATAAAATAGTAGTATTTTCAAGCCAAGAATATGAAATTTCATCCAAAAAGTTCATTTTCGACCAAATAGTTAAATTTTCAGTTCAAGAAATAATTTTTTTACCTCCAAAAAGCGAAATTCTAAAAAAGTTTATTTTTCAACTAAACATTTAAATTTTCTACTAAAATTATGAATTTCCCATCAAAAAAAGAAATTTGTAAGAAATTATATAAATTTTGAACCATATATACTTAGACCTAGGGAGGTATGGGGGTTATCACTCCTGGGACAGTGGACTCACCTACGATCGGAATAGGATCCTAACGTGCGGATTATCTTGAAACTACCATGGCTAACTTGCAAAAACAAAAAACTACAGTTAAAGATCTAAGGGTGGGAACTCTAAACGCCCGTAGTCTATATACTGGCGGTTTTAGCGAACTCATTGAGATAGCAAATGAATACAGAACTGACTTAATAGCACTTCAAGAAACCTGCTGGCCGGGAGATTTCGGGTCAATTTCTAAGGATAACTATACTTTTCACTTTGGGGGAGGTAAGGGGCGCACACTGGGGACCGGTTTTCTTATTAATAAACGAATCTCGCAAGCGGTTATCGACATGCAATTCATTAACGATCGGTTATCATACATTGTACTGAAGGGTATTTTCAGCAAACAGGTATTAATCAATGTGCACTGCCCCACCGAGGACAAAGACGAAGACACTAAAGATCTCTTTTACGAAACAATCGAGCAGGTTTTTGACAAGTTCTCAACTTTTGACGCAAAAATAGTATTGGGAGATTTCAACGCGAAAATTGGAAAAGAACCGATGTATAGGCCTACAATAGGATCAGAAAGTTTGCATGACGTCAGTAACGACAATGGAACTAGAGTAATAAACTTTGCAGCTTCAAAGAACCTCGTTGTCAAAAGTACATATTTCAAGCATAAAAATATACATAAGGCCACCTGGAGATCACCAGATGGTAACACTCACAATCAGATTGATCACGTTCTAATTGACAGAAGACGTCATACAAACATTCTCGATATAAGATCGTATAGGGGAGCGGATTTAAATTCAGACTATTTCCTCGTGATAGTAAAAATGAGATCTAGGCTATCGATAACTAAGAAAACAAGCCGCACAGAGCCAACAGTTCGTTTCAATATAGATAAGTTCAAAACAGCAACAGAAACATTAAATTATCAAGTTGAGATTTCTCATAGCTTTGACGCTCTCCAAGAACAGGGAGACGATAACAATAATTACGAAGAGGATCCGGAAACCCTGTGGAGCAATATAAAAAAGACGGTAAAGACAGCCGCGAAGCTTACGATAGGCTTAAAGAAAGTAACAAAAAGCAAACTATGGTTTGACGAAGAGTGCAAACTCTGGTTTGAAAAACGTCGGAAGGCCAGACTAAGTAGTTTACAAAATAAGTGCGATCAAACACATAAGAAGTATCTCGAGATTACTAAAAGTACAAGAAGGCTTTATAGATCCAAGAAAAGGGAGTGGGAAAAGAGTAAAATACTAGCAATAGAAACGCATAATAAACAGAATAACCCGCGCGAGATGTACAGGGGAATCAATTTTATAAGGAAAGGCTTTCAAAGTAGAACGGAAGTAATGAGGGACGAAAATGGCAATCTAATAGCGGATGCGACAGAGAGACTGAATTTATGGAAAGACTATTTCGAGAAACTATTAAATGTACGCGAAGCCCCCGTTGAAGGTAATCTCGGCGAAATCCACACTGCTGATCTATTAATTGATGATCCCGCGTATATAGAAATAGAAATGGCTGTAAAGAAGTTGAAAAATAACAAAGCCGCGGGCATTGACGACCTACCGTCAGAACTGATAAAAAATGGAGGCCCTTACCTCACAAGACAAATTTTTAAATTAATACGCGCAGTTTGGAAAACAGAACGCATACCTGAAGAATGGAATACCTCTATCGTTATTCCCATCTTTAAAAAAGGCGATAAAACTGACTGTAACAATTATCGGGGAATTTCACTTGTACCTTCGTGCTACAAGATCCTGTCTAATGTAATCCTAAGTAGACTGACTCCTTTTGCCGAGGAAATCATAGGGGATTATCAGTGTGGATGCCGCCGAAACCGATCTACAAGCGATCAAATGTTTACAATTAGGCAACTGCTAGAAAAAAAATGGGAATTTAAAGAAGTACTGCATCAGCTATTTATCGATTTCAAAAAAGCTTACGACTCTATTATACGCGCACGAATGTACTGGATCCTAGAGTTCTTGGGTGTACCAAGAAAATTGGTTAGACTTATCGAAATTTGCTTAAGCGGCAGTAGGGGTACAATACGCGTAAACGGTAGTTTATCTGGAGAGTTTTCGATCCGCGATGGCCTGAAACAGGGCGATGCACTTTCGTGCGTCCTTTTTAACTTAGTTTTGGAATACGTGGTTAGGAAAGTGCAGGCGAATCCGACCGGTGCTACCCTCAATGGGGTAATACAAATTCTTGAATATGCGGATGATCTCGACTTACTAGGGGATGATAAAGAAACGGTAGCTAAAAATGCAGAAATCTTGATCACAAAAGCCAAAGATATTGGCTTGGAAGTTAGCGAATCGAAGACAAAATATATGACCGTCGGCAGATCCGAACAAAGTAAACAAGACGGGGATCTAATGGCTGGAAATAAGAAATTTGAAAGGGTTAGCGAGTTTAAATACCTCGGGTCTATCATAACTAGCGAAAATAAGATTAAAACGGAAATCAACGCGCGGCTGCACGCTGGCAATGGGTGCTATTATGCAGCAAACAAGCTACTAAAATCGCGATCGCTATCTAGAAACATCAAAGTAAGAATTTACAAAACGATAATAATGCCGGTCGTCATGTACGGGTGTGAAACGTGGGCGCTGACGAAAGGGGAGGAGAATAGGTTTAGAGTTTTTGAAAATAAAGTACTTAGAAAAATCTATGGTCCAAAAAGGGACGAAGAGACAGGTGAATGGAGAAAACTGCATAATGATGAGCTGCATGCTCTCTACGGGTGAGCAAATATTAATAGAGTAATGAAAGCGCGTAAATTAAGATGGGCGGGTCATGTAGCAAGAATGGGAAATGAAAGAACAGTGGCGCAAGTTTTAAGAGGGAGACTGATTGGTAAGAGACCCCTAGGCAGACCGAGAAACAGATGGGAGAAAAATGTAAGGGATGATCTAAAAGAACTAGGACATGATTACTTAAACTGGATGGAGGATGCACAGGATAGAGATGTGTGGCGGTTTCGGGTAGATGAGGCAATGAACTTTCGAGTTCGAACTGCTAATCTATAATAATAATAATAATAATAATAATAATAGTTAAATTTTCAAACGAAAAAGATTAATTTTCAAACAAAAATAAAACACTTAAATTTTCACTGTCAAAATTAATTTTAAATTAGGAAACATTAATCTTTTAAAAAGCAGTTGAATTATCAAAACAGACGAATTTTCTATACAAAATAATTTAATTTCCAACCCGATAATATGAAGTTTCAAGAAAAAGGTCACTTTTCAATCAAATATTTAATTTTTAACTTGACACATTTAGTTTTCAATCCCAGAAATAAATTTTCAACAAAAATCACACATTTTTAACCCAATAGTTGACTTTTCGATTAGGATTAATTTTCTACAAAAAGAAAAGACGAACTTTTAACAAATTACAGTTATTTTCAGCCAAATAAGTGAAGTTCTAAAATATAAAATTGATGACTATTACCTCTGAATATTTGAATAATTTTTCCCCCACAGTTCCAGCTCTCCGTCAGCTTCACGTATGAGCTAGACTCTTCCATCTATCTTTCCACGAATTTAAATGTGGAATAGGTGACAACTGGAAGATAAAGTTTTATTGTAAAATTCACAATTAAAAATCAAGTTATAACTACATAATTAATGCTACAATATTCAGTGATTATCTAAATAATCAAAAATGACTTTAAGCTTGTATTATAATATAACCTGAAAAATAATAACAGAATCAACTATTTCGAATTTCATATAATTATATAAAATAGATACTTAAAAATACGATCGTTTAAATTCTCAACACTAGGGAATAACAAAAGAAACACCTCAAGCACAACACTAGCAATACTTGCGAATACTTTAAAAACTGTTTGTCGCTAATTATTAGCAGCTCGCGGTCCACGCGTCCGTTATGCAAATTGGCACCAAACACCAATTAGCGATACCAGGTAACCTACAAATTTTCACGCGCATGATTGACGCGCAAACGTCGAGCAATCGACCATATGAGATGGTTTATCTAGTCCTTCGGGAATGGTCGAAATGAGTGAAAAAAAAGATCTGCGTATTGACCATACCGAAAGGGATACCTTAGTTATCCCTGGTAGTGAGTCTGGTGTTCTTATAATCGTCAGACTGGCCATAAAATAAGAGTCTTTCTGACTATGTCGAAAAAATGTTGGAAGGGCCGTTCGACCATATAGGAGGAATGACTGGCTCTGTAAATTTTGACTTTCTAACTTTGACCATCCATTTTTCTCCGTGTAGCGAGCGATAAAAGCGGGCAGTACGGGGGAGCAGTAAGCAGAAGCGACAAAAGCGGGAGAAAAATCCAACAGAAATGGTCTACACGGCCCTGACTGTTTACGTTTCCAACTACTAATTTTGTGCCACGGCCAGTGCGAGGAAACCCTTAAAAGTGGCCTCATATTGAACTTCTTGTGCTCATGGAAAATATTGGGTAATCGATTTACCTCGAATTCGCAGATTGTTTTTTAATGGAGGGGGGAGGGGGCGATTATTTTAACCAAACGTGGGAGGTACGGCATACACCATTTGAAACTTTATTTTTTTAGCAGTCTCTGTGTATCCTTGTATGTACATAAAATATTATATGCAAAAGAATATAATATTTTTTCAGAGAATTAGCAGTCAAATAGCAATTATAGATGCTTTTCCGAAGAAATTAGAAGGCGAAGGGATGGAATACTGTCACGGATCAATGTTTATGGATGACCCGCGTATTGATTATGACACTGGTAATCTTTCCTCTAATATAAGAAAAACCTTTACCGATAGTTATAAGAATCTAGGTTCTTTTTCCTAGATTTTTGCATCTCGAGTAATTCAAAAGTGGTCATCATTGCGTCCGGTGCACGTCCGAAGAAGGGTGAAAGTCGATTAAGCTTAGTCCAGAAAAATACAGAAATCCTCAAGAACATCATTCCTTCCCTTGCACAATATAGTCCAAATGCTGTTTTCATCATAGTCACTAACCCAGGTTAAATTCACATGCTATATTTTACACGAAAATATAGAATAAACTATAGTTTTAACCAGGAAAGGTCCTTGATAAAGATGATACTGAGCCCCCATGCCTATATCCTCATAAGGTTATAACATTTTTAACTTCGAAGCAAACGATTGTTCAGAAATAATGAAATGGTCTTCAAGTAAGTACGTAACAATACATTATATTAGAGCGAAACAATACAAAATATAAAAACAATTGTGACGCAAACAGTATGGACAACAAAATGTGTGATTGAGAATTAAAATGATTGGAAATTGTTGAAGATAATAAGTCAGCAGACAGAAAGGACTGATAAGAAAGATCAATTAAATATACCCTTTCTTCAATGATTTAGTTTTAACATATCTGAATTTCTTCTTTTTACTTTATGCACAATATGCGCCAAGAGCCATTGTCTCGTAACTAAATTTGGAAATATCGTGAGGCAAACTTATTGTTTATGCATTAGAATCAAAGCTTACAGCTTGATCTACTAATTTTGCGGTCCCATCCTTGAAATACATACAATTCCAAAATGTTTCATTTCGAAAGAATACCGTAAGACGTTGCTGAACGGTACACTTTTTTAAAGGGTTTTTCTCAGTATACTACAAGAAGGAATAAAAAAAAGATATCATTTTTTAAATGTATAATGACTAACTCTTCCCTATCCTGAAGTTCAAACGTTTAATTTAGCGATAAGTAACTAATTGTTGCAGTCCAAAGTGTGTCCCCCTTTATCTCTGAGCATAGGATTTTAAGTCGTTCTCTTTCAATAAAAGGGAAAAATAGCATTTCAGTAATACCAAAGTGGAAAAATATCATAAATCAAAAGCCTTTATCGTTATTCTATAGTAAATTAAACAAAATTCAAACGGGATGATCTAATTTGTGCACTATAATTTCTCATTATATCCTGCTTTTCCCCACAGATTCGAACATTTTATAATAATGATTATACAGCAAATACAAAGTATCTTAGCTTGCTTAACATTTTGGATAATTTTATTCGGACGACAAAGGCGACATAAATATCTAAGAAATTTTGAATCTAAAGTTTAACAAGTGTTTTTCACTCGACTTAACATAAATACACGAAAAATTAGGGCATTATATAAATATCATTTTCATACAAATTTACCCACGATAATGGAATAAACAGCCTCGAAAATAAAGTTTCAAATTTATTTTACAGAAAGCAATCGAAAATATTTCGGCTTTTTATCCAGAAAAAATCAATCAAATTATGAAATATCAAATTATCAGTCGGTATTTCCAACGTGTTCTGGTTAGCCCCGTTTTAAGATAGATTTACTAGGACACTTTTAGGGGCGAATCCCTGTTATCGACATTAGAGAAACTTCCAGGTTAATCTGAAAGCCCTGAAAGGCTATATTGTTTGGAATTACATAACATTTCCAAAGCCAAATATATCCAATCATTCAGATAAATTGATGAAATTTGAAAGGGGGGGTGTCGATCATGTTACTTGCTTCAAAGTCAGTGTTTTTCGAACTATTGTTCATTCCGTACAATAATGAACTTTAGCAATTATCTAAAAGCGTCTAGATTTGGAACAGATATAACCCATCAAATGCTGTATACTCTGTTACTCGAGAGAATTGGCCCAAATGCACGACGAATTTTTGATCCCGTTACGAAACGAATGGTTTTCGTGAAATTGTTTTTGTTTATTCGTTTGTAACTGCTTTTGCCAGCATCTTTTCACAAACCCGCGACCAAATTTACCGATGGATACCAAGAAAGCTATAAAGTCGAAATTTTGCTCAATGTGAAGAAAAATGTTAAAAATGTGTATAGAAAAAAGGGAAAAGAAACTCCTTCCTTCGCCAAAATGCTTCTTCTCCTTCATGCGCAAACTTTAGGCCTTCTCTCGGGGAACGGAGCAGAACAGTGTCAGTAACAGAAATTCGGAAATAAAAGTGACATATGTTACCAGCCTGAAAAGGACACAAAGTAGCCCTGTAAAAAGAAGAGAGTTGAAGTTGTGATGCCATTGAATACAGTTGAATGGCCGTATCAGTTGAATGTCATGCAATGCCTTCAGTGATCGGAGGCATAGAATTGAACCAATGCCGTTCAATGCTGCTGAATTACCACGTTTGATAGAAGCAACTTTTTTCGCAAAAATATTCTGAAATAGGTTTTTTTTATCATGCCTATTCATTTGTGCTACAATAAGCAATTATTGAAATATTTGAGCTTAAAAATATTTTTTCCCATTTTTTAAAACAATTTTCTGACAGAACTATCAATTTTCTTTTAGAATTTGGATTCATGGACCGATTTCCCTAGAAGTAAGTATTCTAAAGTTTTTCGGCTAGCTGATTTCGAATTTTATAGCAGAATTTCCAAATTCAAGACGGCTGATCCAATATTGCGGATAAAAATTTTCAAAACAGTCACCATTTTATAAAAAATCGTCATCCCAAAGTCTTTAGGTCGCTGAATCAAAATATAATAATAGAATTTTAAAGCTCAAAATAGTTTTATCCAATATTGTGGATTAAAAAATTTTTTTTTTCTATACGAATGGTTGTCCTTGCGTATATTGGGTCGCTTCATGAAAATGTGATAAGCTGGACGAATGAACTTCCTAGTACTCTTAGATTCAAGAAAGCATTTCATAATTACTAATAAATTTTTGTTGAGAAACACTATAATTTATCCAAATTAAAAAACATAAATAAATTAATTTTAAACGCTCCCAAAACATAAATTATATTTTCACGTATTGGGAATGGAAACATTTGTCGCGCGAAAGGGGGCGCTGGGGTGTCATGGCCGCAGAAGCCACATGGATAATGTGGAGCAGTAGCAATAATTTAAGGGGGTCATCCCGTGTGACGGTTTCAAAAAATCGATTTTTTTGTTGCATAAATCCAAACTAGAGTATGTATAGAATATACTGGTCAAGTAATTTCCCAAAATTCGAAGTCGTGGAAAGTTACAGCAGTAAGAAATTAAGGTGTTTAGAGCGTGTGACCGACCGTTCGACGGGGCGGGAAAAAAGAGCTATTGTGTACCTTTGGATTTGTACCAGAGGCCGATTCTATTTACACGCAGATATACGCACACATGTTTAGAGAGGCACTGCTGTCCTGAAAGTCTGAAACTTAAATTGGATGTAACGATTCCTTAGTTTTGGCTTTACAGTCAGCGGCGTAACAACTATAACACCCGAACTTTCGGACGCGTTTTTCTCGAAAATTCATTTTTTAAACTGGCGACCATGATTTCTCAGGAACGGTTCAATCGATTGCTTTCAAATTTTAGTGGTACATTTAGCACAAGTGCAGCTAATATTGAACCGTTTTTTTTTTTTCATAAAAAAATAGTCTTAAAAAAATCATGAAATTTTGGGTCTTAATGTTCAAAAGCATATAAAAAATTGAATTTCCAAAAAATCCTAGTTCCGGCGATAGCCATCAACCTATAGATTAACATCCAATTTTGTTTTTTGATTTCGAATAAGCCACTCTGACAGAATCATGGTCGCCGTTTTCCTACCTTTTTTTATATGGTTGCCATTCGCTCAATAAAACTCGCAAACAAGATCATATTTTTGCATATCAAAATTTAGAGTTACTACTAAAGACTGAATAAATATATAGTACAAATTTGGAAGCTCTGTGTTTTTTTAATTTCGCTACAAAAAATTTCGGAAAACCCTTAAAAAATAAGGCAGTCACACGGGAAGACCCCCTTAACCCTAGAATACTAACCATATGTCTCCGGAACGTAGTATGAAGTTAAAATGAACAAAGGCCCCTTATACCCTGAAATCAGCGGTCCTCCCCTCCAGGTATGCTTCACTTAGATCATCCTCAATCCATCGGTCAGGCTCCAGCCTTCAAGCAGGTCACACACGATGACTACATTACCCTTTTTGAAAATATAGTGCGTTTTTGAGACGTATAGTTAGTAACTGACGTAAATATTTCTACATCTCTGCCACACCAAAAAGATAAAAAAAAAGTAAAAGTGCCAATTTATTTAAAATAAATAAATAAAGTCAATATGGAGCCAATTAAAAAAAAAAGACTTACAATTTATAAATACTTTATAATTATCCTTCATCCGCTCGCGTGCTTCGGCGTCACACTTGCGCTCGCGTGGCGGCAAGTTGCCGCCACAAAATTTCTCTACACATTTATGGGGTTTTCACCGACTATAATTGTTAAAGGCTTGCAGTTAAATAATGGCGGTTTCAAAGGCGAATTAAATATTTCAAAGGTGAATTGAAATAGAGATTTTACCTCAACATTTTTTTTATATTTTATAAATTTTTGAAAAAATGTTTTGAAAATTTTTTGGAAAACTTTTCGAAAAAATTCGGAAAAGGGTATAACTAGAGAATATCTGGACCCTCGAATGTCATCCCGAATGAGGGGAACACGTGGGACCGTTTTGAAACAAAAAGTGGCAATCTGCCGTCCACGCGAGCGGATGAAGGTTATTGTTGTTTACAACTTACTATTTTTAAGTAATGTTAATATTTGAAATCTTGTGTCTCATTCTTCCTAATAATTAATATACCTAATATGCCTAATAAATAATATACAGCTCATCATACTTGTAAAACTTAATTTCAGGAGGTTTCAATTATATGTACGTCTGTGAGACGTATATTCAGTAACAAGCAATTTTTACTATGGTTAGTATTCTAGGGTTAATTTAAAAATGTGTTAAACCTGTAACCAGAAATATGATTAAAGGCCAAAATATTCTTAATTCTGGTATGATTGTATTGTGCAGAGCTACCACAAAAACTCTCGAAAGAGTTGAAATATGAATCGTCTAGTTGCAAAACCGGCCATCTCCAAAAAACGAAATTGTTGGGGAAAGCTGATTTTCTGTCACACTGAGCCTGAATAAGATGGGAACAAAAACTCTTTGGTTGTTAAAGACATTAAGGCATGATGTTTCAAAACACTTTTCCTATTTCTTGCTTGATGAAAAGGAACTTCTTCGACAAACTTCTTTATCCTCAAGTATGTAGGTGAACACTACACGAAACGAGCGGCCATTTTCAGCATGGAGATTTGACCGGTTTTGCAGCAAATCGTGATTTTCGAACACATATAAAACAGGGATTCAAGTAGTTTTTTCATGGTTTCTTGTTTCCAGTCGATTAAAAAGTTCACTTAGGACTAAAAAAACTGAAAAAACGCATTTACCAAAATCAAGGGGTAGGCCGGTTTTGCAACTAGACTATTCATATATTCATTGTACCTTGAAACCAGTGCTTTAACTTCAGAACCACACAAAACAACAGGAAGGTTGATAAATTAATGGTGGCATGTTTTTATTTACTTTTCCCATTTGGTCATCACAAGATCTGGGAATCCCTGGCGAAAGTATCGGATGGGAATTCCTTCCGAATCAATCCGAAGTCATCCGAATCATTCCGGAATACATCTCGTTCGATCCAAATCGGTCAAAATTAATCCTACTAAAGTTGAAACTTTTGATTGATAATTCTCGCAAAACCATTAGAGACTACATGCAATATTGATGGTTCTAGAAATTTAATGCAGGCAGCAGTTCCGCGTGTAACGAACATTATAGAAACTTTGATCGATCTTTCCAGAACCTAATCAGAGTATAGGTAATGTGTTATAAAAGGAGCATCAGGTTTCAGTGGCTTTAGTCTATCGTTGAGCACAGTGCAGAGCTAGTCATCTAGTAAAAGTGAAAACAATGAAAGTGAAAAATGTCTTTGGAGAAGATGGACCTCAAAGGTATTGACGCAGTTGGTCGCATGGATGGAATTTTGCCTACCCTGAAGAAGAAATACGCCATTTCAAAAATTCGTAAAGTACACACGAAATATGTACAAAAATTGTGGCTGAGTTGGAAAACCAGTATGCAGTCTTCTTGCCAGGCAGGTTCATGAAAGTTTTAAGGATGGTACACGTGTGAGGAGACGTTTGAGCAGTTGGAAGAAGCAGCTGCTACAAAAAAGCTCTATTTTTGGTATTTGGGAGGACCCTATAACATTTTCCAATTTAAGTATGTGCAATAAGTGTGCACTGCTCAAAATGTGTGCGAACTTCATCTTCCTTCCAACGTTGGATATTTTCAGACATCGTTGGGTTCGTTTCAAATTCCAAAATATTGCTCGCTGTCATTCTTTTCAACGCTGGACTTCTATACAAACCTCATTGGGTTGAATTCAAATTTCGAGAATTAGATATTCGAGTGAGTAGTCATTATGATTAACAGCGTCAGTGCTAGAACTGGAAGTGCGTAGAACTAGAATTATCGAGACAAGACGTTATAACGTCAGACCTAGAAATTTCGACGTATAGAAAATCGTTAAGGCGCTTCCTCAAGCCTTATTTTTAGCCCATCTATTCTCGTGCGCATGAATCTCGCTAAACGGATGAATTGTTCGATGTAATATTTTAACCACATAATCTCAAGAGCATAATGCACAAAAAGAAAGTTTTTTTTCTTTGAAAAATGGTCTTGTTTTTTTTTTTATTTTCAATTAATCGAAAATGTGCTTCATTTTTGCGCCTGGAAACGAGCAATCCGCCACCGGGAAAGTACCCCCGTTGAACCTAAAACAGGCGCTCTTCAAATCCATAAAAATTTGTCATAATTCACCGTGACGGTTCTCGAGCAAGCTGAACACAGGGGGTCGCTCGTAAATCAACCGCCCTTTCGATTGTTGCATCCTGACACGATTCGAGCAGCTTGAACGAAATTGATAATTATTAGAATATGGATAAATTGAATTTTTATATGCTGCATTAGGTTCATTACATAATTACGAGAAGATCAAAAAAAGACAGAAAAAAATCGGTCAACCCATTCAATTTCTGTTGTGAGTTTCGGTAATTTTGCATTTTATTCTCGTTTTTATTTAAGATTATCTTCAATATTTAGAATATTGGCCGATTTACCTAGCACTTTTTATTCATTGTCGGCGCTCGATTTACTGTGGTCTTTAGCGAAAGACAAATGCAGATTCCAGGAGTTCAGATAATTGCACATCAGAAGATACCTTGAATTATTTTTTCAACAAAACATTTCTTTTTAAACTCGTTTTTTTTTCTTCCAAATTAATTTTGTACACTGAAAATGTACTTTAAATATTTTTTTGAATATTCAGCTCTTTTCATATCCAAGATAATAATAACATAGATAAAAAATGAAGTCTTTTTTCATATTAAATTAAAATTGAAAGTTATTCTACCTTTCTCGTTTAAGCTTTCATAAAAATGTGTCTTATTCTGGTGGAAAATTAATATTCTTGCTTGAAATTTAATCTTTTTTCGTTGAAAATGCAACTATCTTTAGTTACAAATTAAATTATTTCTCTTTAAATAGGTGTCTTTTGTTAAAAATTTGTCTGTTTTTGTAGGAAATCAATTGTCTGTGTTGACAATTCGACGTTTTCGTTAAGAATTCATCTGCGTAGGTTAAAAGTTTAACTATTTCGTTGAAGGTTGAAAATTTCACTATTTCATTGAAAATTCGTTTTGTTGTTGTTGTAAATTCATCTCTTTTCTATTAGACAGTTTATTTTCTTTCTTAAAAATTCAATTGCTTGGTTGGAATCTAAAGAAACATTAATAAAAAATCATCTTATTGGCTGAAAATTGAATTATTTTGTCGAAAAAACTTTATTTTTGTATTAAATTTAATTTTTTGAATTGAAAATTCAACTATTCCATTTTCGGTTGAAAATTGATAGTTTTTATTCAAAAATTCAACTATTTAATTTTTCATTAAAAAATTCACCTTCTTTTATTTAAAATTTAACCTCTTGGTTGAACGTAGAACTACTTTGTTGAAAACTCATTTTATTTCTTAAAAATTGAACTATTATGTCAAAAATGATTTTTTTTGCATACAATTTTTTTTGGCTGGAAATTCAACTATTCCAGTTTTGGTTGACAATTCATATTTTTTCAGTAAATTTATCTTTTTTGGTAGAAATTACGAATCTTCCTAATTAAAAATTGAACTACTTGATTGTAAATTAAACTTCTTTTCCTTTTTTTCTACGAAAATTGATTTGTTCAACTCAAAATTGAACTATTCCATTTTTTGATTGAAACTTATGGTCTTTAGTTGAAAATTCAACTATTTGTTTGAAAATCTATGTTATTATTCGTTTGAAAATTGATGTATTCTGTTGAACATTTGTCATTTTCTGGTAGAAAATTAATTTCCTTTGTTGAAATGTCGTTTTGGTAAATAATTCAACTTTGTAGGTTGAAAGTTAAACTATTTGGTTAAAAATTCAAATATTTTGTTGAATTTTTTTTTAATCCAACTGTTTGGTTGAAAATTCAACCATTTTATGGAAAATTCCACAGAAAATTCGTTTTTTGTTGTTGCTGAAATACGAAATATTCAATTTTTCGTTGAGAATTCGTCTTTTTGTCGAACATTCCGATTTTCTAGTTGAAAATTCAACTATTTTGGGTGAAAGTTTTGGTTGCAAATTCAACTGTTTTGTTGAACATTCGCCTATTTCGACAGGAAATTCATCCTTTTCGATTTAAAATTCACCGTCTTCCAAACAATTCAATTATTTCGTTGGCAATGCAACTGTTTTTATTTTAAGTTTTATCTTTTCTGTTTAAAATTCGATTATTTAGTTGAAAATTCATCTTTGTAGGTTGCAATAAACTCAACAGTTTGGTTACAAAATCAACTTATTTGTTGACAGTTTAATTATTTAATTGCAAATAAACCTAAATTACCTACATTATAAACAGCAAAAAATATTGAATTTCAAAAGTTTCATTAAATTGTTTTTTGAGGCTGAAAAAGATATAAATTTTAAATATTTTCTATCGTAGCGTCGTGTTGTTTCGCCGTGATAAAATAAACAATACCCAAAAAAAAAAAATTTTCTTCTATAACAGCAGATTTTCGGGGCGTAAGAAAAATTTCGCATGACACTTTTTCAGTTCCACTAGATGACTAGACCTACGATTTTTACTATGTTCCGTGGAAAGTATTATTTCTTAACTGTAAAAAAGTACCTGGAAAAATGTATATTTCTGTCCTGGTAAGCCTGGAAAAGTCCAGCAATTTTTGATTGAAGAAACGCTAGACACCCTGATTTAATAAATGAACTATTTTGTTGCAAATATTTATATTCGGCTGACTCAAACTACTTTTTTCTTTGAGATTAACATCTTTTTTGTTTTAAATATGAACTATTACATGTTTCCCTCAGAAATAAAAACAGTTGCATTGCCAACGAAATAATTGAATTCTTTGGAAGACGGTGAATTTTAAATCGAAAAGGACGAATTTCCTGTCGAAATAGGCGAATGTTCAACAAAACAGTTGAATTTGCAACCAAAACTTTCACCCAAAATAGTTGAATTTTCAACTAGAAAATCGGAATGTTCGACAAAAAGACGAATTCTCAACGAAAAATTGAATATTTCGTATTTCAGCAACAACAAAAAACGAATTTTCTGTGGAATGTTCCATAAAATGGTTAAATTTTCAACCAAACAGTTGGATTGAAAAAAAATGCAACAAAATATTTGAATTTTTAACCAAATAGTTTAACATTCAACCTACAAAGTTGAATTATTTACCAAAACGACATTTCAACAAAGGAAATTAATTTTCTACCAGAAAATGACAAATGTTCAACAGAATACATCAATTTTCAAACGAATAATAACATAGATTTTCAAACAAATAGTTGAATTTTCAACTAAAGACCATAAGTTTCAATCAAAAAATGGAATAGTTCAATTTTGAGTTGAACAAATCAATTTTCGTAGAAAAAAAGGAAAAGAAGTTTAATTTACAATCAAGTAGTTCAATTTTTAATTAGGAAGATTCGTAATTTCTACCAAAAAAGATAAATTTACTGAAAAAATATGAATCGTCAACCAAAACTGGAATAGTTGAATTTCCAGCCAAAAAAAATTGTATGCAAAAAAAATCATTTTTGACATAATAGTTCAATTTTTAAGAAATAAAATGAGTTTTCAACAAAGTAGTTCTACGTTCAACCAAGAGGTTAAATTTTAAATAAAAGAAGGTGAATTTTTTAATGAAAAATTAAATAGTTGAATTTTTGAATAAAAACTATCAATTTTCAACCGAAAATGGAATAGTTGAATTTTCAATTCAAAAAATTAAATTTAATACAAAAATAAAGTTTTTTCGACAAAATAATTCAATTTTCAGCCAATAAGATGATTTTTTATTAATGTTTCTTTAGATTCCAACCAAGCAATTGAATTTTTAAGAAAGAAAATAAACTGTCTAATAGAAAAGAGATGAATTTACAACAACAACAAAACAAATTTTCAATGAAATAGTGAAATTTTCAACCTTCAACGAAATAGTTAAACTTTTAACCTACGCAGATGAATTCTTAACGAAAACGTCGAATTGTCAACACAGACAATTGATTTCCTACAAAAACAGACAAATTTTTAACAAAAGACACCTATTTAAAGAGAAATAATTTAATTTGTAACTAAAGATAGTTGCATTTTCAACGAAAAAAGATTAAATTTCAAGCAAGAATATTAATTTTCCACCAGAATAAGACACATTTTTATGAAAGCTTAAACGAGAAAGGTAGAATAACTTTCAATTTTAATTTAATATGAAAAAAGACTTCATTTTTTATCTATGTTATTATTATCTTGGATATGAAAAGAGCTGAATATTCAAAAAAATATTTAAAGTACATTTTCAGTGTACAAAATTAATTTGGAAGAAAAAAAAACGAGTTTAAAAAGAAATGTTTTGTTGAAAAAATAATTCAAGGTATCTTCTGATGTGCAATTATCTGAACTCCTGGAATCTGCATTTGTCTTTCGCTAAAGACCACAGTAAATCGAGCGCCGACAATGAATAAAAAGTGCTAGGTAAATCGGCCAATATTCTAAATATTGAAGATAATCTTAAATAAAAACGAGAATAAAATGCAAAATTACCGAAACTCACAACAGAAATTGAATGGGTTGACCGATTTTTTTCTGTCTTTTTTTGATCTTCTCGTAATTATGTAATGAACCTAATGCAGCATATAAAAATTCAATTTATCCATATTCTAATAATTATCAATTTCGTTCAAGCTGCTCGAATCGTGTCAGGATGCAACAATCGAAAGGGCGGTTGATTTACGAGCGACCCCCTGTGTTCAGCTTGCTCGAGAACCGTCACGGTGAATTATGACAAATTTTTATGGATTTGAAGAGCGCCTGTTTTAGGTTCAACGGGGGTACTTTCCCGGTGGCGGATTGCTCGTTTCCAGGCGCAAAAATGAAGCACATTTTCGATTAATTGAAAATAAAAAAAACAAGACCATTTTTCAAAAAAAAAAACTTTCTTTTTGGGCATAATGCTCTTGAGATTATGTGGTTAAAATATTACATCGAACAATTCATCCGTTTAGCGGGATTCATGCGCAAGAGAATACATGGGCTAAAAATAAGGCTTGAAGAAGCGCCTTAAGAGATCACCACGTCTACAAAGAATCTTCTGGAAGGCTCGAGACGTTGAATTTTGAATGTGTAACATTATAGGTGCAAGTTGTGAATATCGATTCATCTTTTCTGCAAAGCAGTTAAAGACAATGTGCAATATCGATGCTTCTGGAAAGTTTACGGATATTGAAAACCTCGAAAGCAACAACTAACATTCAAGCCTTCCAGAAACTTCGATGTATAGAAAATCGTAGGAGTTCACGTCAACGTTTCCAGAAGGTTCGATTATTTTCCGGGAATCCGCATAATTTGATTCTTGTTGGTGGGTATTGCAGGGACCAACCTCGTTAAGCGAACCACGAATTCATTCTGGCTTTTTAGAAATTTCGATCACTGTTTACCGACCAGTTGGAAAGTTCTAGAAAGTTTCACGAATGCGAATGTAAGAGGCAATAGATGCACTTTGATCGAAACTTCTAGAAGAGCAAAACTCTAGAAAGTTCCAGAACTTCGAGAATCCCGGATCCCACATGCGCCACCTTTACAAAAATTTCTAGTGGGCTCGGTCGGTAAAACAGGGACCATCCTTATTGGGCGAGCCAGGAATCTGCATCAGGCCTCTACCTTCCCGACAGTTCAATTACCGACTTTGGGAACTGATCTGTGGCGCCATCTGCCGGTGACAGCTGGAACTACGTGGCGGTTCCAGCACCCAGCTACGTTAACTACTATCCAAGCTTAGATTTACCTAAAACGATTTTCAATCAGAATGAATCCAATTCAATCCGAACTCGGATTCATTCGGGTTGAAAATTCAGTGTATATCACTCCGAGTTCGGATTGATTCGGATTCATTTGGATTGAAACTTTTGTTCGGATTGGTTCGTTTTGAAGTTCGGATTGAACCGGATTGAGTCGCATAAATTTTCAAACGATTTGGGTCAAACGAAGTGTAGAACTTTTTTCGGATTGGTTGGAATCGACTCGGATTGGTTCGGAAGGAATTCCTATCTGATAATTTCGCTAGGGATACAGTCTCGCTTGAGAGATCGTTTATATGCGTGTCTAGCCCTGAGAAACAGAAAAACATTAGATCATAACGGTTCCATTTTCGTTAAATAATAATATTAAATATTAATATTTAATTATTATTTAGTATACTATGCTGGCAATTAATAATTATTTTCATTAAAATGCAAGGAGCAGACGAGTAGATTCTTAACGTTACAATCTTTTACATTTCTCAACCACACACTATGTTTATCTACAACTTCAATTTTTCCAAATAAGTTTCGCTAATTTATTTTAACACTTCCAATCTGTGGCACTCTATGAAAACTTATATTGAGGTTTTCATTCTCTTTGGAGTCACAACCACTGGCGCTTGTTCCAAAACTTATTGATTTTCAATACTGATGTGCAAATTCCATTATTGGAGCTAATAATTATTATCTCGGAAGTATTTTGCTCATCAGAGCTACTTATTACAGCACTTATTTATTCAGTTGGACGACCATTACATCATTTGCTGAGTTTCGTGATGTTTTACGTGTATTTAATATGTCATTCACGGCCACATTGGTTATTCCGCGTAGGGGCCGAAAGTGTCGCATAGCATGTTTAAATCCCCAATGCTCGCATATGTCAGTACGTTCTTTTAGTTTCCCAGTGGGCACAAAACTATGATTATCGCCAGCGGACACTGTTATGTAACTCTGATGTAGCAGTTCTATAACGCTGTTACAGAACCATGTTCGGTCAGAGATCTGTAACAATTCTGGAACAGCGTTATATGTAAAAAAATATATTTAAAACAATTTAGGAACAGTGTTACAAAATAACCATATTCTGTAATACTGCCGTAACACATACGTAACAGTGTTACGATGTAAATTTGTTCTGTAATCGTTCTGTAACAATTGTGGAACAGTGTTATATGTGAAAAAGTATTTTTAGAACAATTTAGGAACGGGGTTACAGAGTAAAATTGGTCTGTAATAGTGACTCAACACATATGTAACAGTGTTACAGTGTAAATTTGTTCTGTAATCGTTCTGTAACAATTTTGGAACCGCGCTATATGTTAAAAAATATTTTTAGAACCAATTAGGAACAGGGTTACAGAGGAACATTGTTCTGTAATAATGCCGCAACACATATGTAACAGTGTTACGATGTAAATTTGTTCTGTAACAATTCTGGAACAGCGTTATATTTTAAAAAGGATTTTTAGAACAATTTAGGAACACGATTACAGAGGAGAATTGTTCTGTAATAATGCCGTAGCACATATGTAACAGTGTTACGATGCAAATTTGTTTTGTAATCGTTCTGTAACAATTCTGGAACAGCGTTATATTTTAAAAAGGATTTCTAGAACAATTTAGGAACACGATTACAGAGGAGAATTGTTCTTCAATAATGCCGTAACACATATGTAACAGTGCTACGATGTAAATTTGTTCTGTTATCGTTCTGTAATAATTCCATAACAGTGTTACAAGGATATGTAAAAAAATGTTTCTTGTGTTATTGTTGCACTTAGTTTATATTTAAAATAACACAATTTCACGCACGATCCTCTGTATATATAATCGCACGATTACACCCGTTGAAAAATCGCCCTCGCTGGGGATTCGAACCATACCTAAACTACCAAACTCGAATGTACCTAGCCGATGGTGTAGCCAATTGCTCTATCGAACCGCTTGAATGTTCATGACGAAATCTCGGCCAGGCTTTTTTGCTGACAAAGCCAGGGCAATCTCAGGAATATATTCATTATTTTCTTTATTTTAGACATTGTCCCCTATTGTCGGCATATTCGTACCCAGTTCAAGTAACTGACTGCGCCCGACCGCACAGTGGGATGAACTCAAAAAACGAGGTTCAAAATAACTTGTAGCTGGCAATTCTTAACCGATTTTGGATTTCTTTTTAGAAAAATTCATTATCAAATTTTGAAGAGATTAATGTGGCCTGATTTTTGAATTTTTTGTTTAAACTTTTCTGTTAATGCAAAGCGTGAAGAACTTTATGCACGGGCGCACTTGAAAGCAAAAAAAATGACATTGTGAAATATATCGTTATAAACAAATTCACTTAACAAATCGTCTACACTATGGATTCTTCGTTTGCAAAGTAAATTTTCGCGTTAAAATTACTTGCTTTTATCGAGAAAAAAAATACCCGATCATGAAAATTTGGCATCCGATATTTTTTATTAATTTTATAAGCAAATTAAATGAACAAATGTCTAGTGTGGACAATTAAAGGCAGAGAGAAATCTTTTATTGTTCTGAATCTTCTCAAATTATATCGCCAGTGATGTTTAATGATGGACAATTATCAATCAATATTTTTTATTAATTTTATAAAAAAATGCCTTTTGTGGACATTTAAAGGAAGAAGGAAGTCGTTTTTTCTTTTAATTTCCCTAAAATTATATCGCTAGTGATATTTTATGATGAAAAATTAACATCCGATATTTTTTATCAATTTTATAAACAAATTATATAAACAAATGACCAGTGTGGACATTTAAAGGCAGAAAGAAATTGTTATCTCTTCTAATTTTCTTCAAACTATGTCGACAGTGATGTTTAATTTTCGACAATTATCTTCCAATACTTCTTATTACTTTTATAAACAAATTATATGAACAAATGCCTAGTTTGGACATTTAACGGCAGAAAGAAATCGTTTTTTCTCGTAATTTTTTTCAAATTATATCGCCAGTGATATTTAATGATAGAAAATTATCATTCGATATTTTTTAATCATTTCATAAACAATTTATATAAACAAATGCCCAGTGTGGAAATTTGAAGGCAGAAAGAAATTATTTTCCTAATTTTTCTTAAATGATGTCGCCAGTAAGTTTTAATGATTGAAAATTATTATCTTTTTTTTTTATTGATTTTGTAAACGAATTATATAAACCAATACCTATTGTGGATGTTTAAAGGCAGAAAACGTTCGTTTTCTGCAACTAGCCTCGAAGTATGTAGCCAGTGATGTAATTGTTTGATAATTGTTGTTTATTTCAATTTTCGTAATGTAGTTTTCTTAGGAATTTTTGAAGATGGAAATATGTACAAAAACAATAAGCATACAGTTGCTGTGTATCATAATTCTTTGTAAATTTCTTAAGATTCCAATGATTAGTCGCGATCAAGTTTTAATTCCTAAGTCTCTAATCTGAAATGAGGAGCTCGAGAACTACAGGAACTAGAATACTATCGGAATTTTTCCAGTCCATTGTGGCCATACTGGTCTTTTGTTATATAATCTTTTTATAAAATCAATAGGAAATATCGGATGATAACTTTCCATTACTTAAGATTACTGGCGACATAATTTAAGGAAATTTAAGAAAAAAAAGCTATTTCTTTCGTCCTTAAAATGTCCACGCAGGGCATTTGTTTATAAAATTCATAAAGATTATCGGATGATAATTTTTCCGCATCAAACATCACTGGCGACATAGTTTAAAGAAACTTAGGAGAAAAAACGATTTCTTTCTGCCTTTAAATGTCAATACTGGGCATTAGTTTATATAATTTGTTTATAAAATTGATAAGAAACTTCGGATGATAATTTTCCATTACTAAATATCACTGGCGACATTATTTGAGGGAATTTAAAAGAAAAAGCGATTTCTTTCGGCCTTCAAATTTCCAAACTGGGCATTTGTTTATATAATTTGTTTATAAAATTGATAAAAAATATTGAAAGATGATTGTCCATTATTAAACATCACTGGCGACATAATTTGAGACAAATTAGGAGAAAAAAAGATTTCCTTCTGCCTTTAATTTTCCACACAAGGCATTTGTTTATATAATTTGTTCTTAAAATGAAAAAAATATCAAATTTCAAATTGCTATGATCCGGTATTATTTTTTCGATCAAAGTAAGTAATTTTAACACAAAAATTTACTTTTCAAACGAAGAATCCATAGCGTAGACTATTTGTGAAAATATTTTGTTTATAATAATTGACTTAACAATGTCATACTTTTTTTTCTGCTGTCAACTACCCCCTTGCATAAAGTCTGCCAATGTTGATTATAGAAACAAAATTTTAACGAAGATAAACAAAAAAATGAAAAAAAAGGACTTTTTCTTCACTCTTTGCATTAACATAAAAGTTTAAACAGAAACAAAATTCAAAAATCAGGCCAAACAATTTTCTTCAGAATTCAATGCTGAATTTTTCTAAGAAATAAAATCCAAAATCGGTTAAGAATTGCCAGCTACAAGTTATTTTGAACCTCGTTTTTTTATTTCATCCCACTGTGGACCATTGGCACAACTCTGATCTAAGATCGCTACAGAACAGTATGCCCTTTATGTTCCATTTCTGTAACACGTGTGATATTCTAGTGACTTAACAGTTCTATGACTCTGTTCTATATTAGTTACATTACCGAATTTCAGAACTGTTACATATCCTTACAGTTACAGCGTTGCAGAACAGTGTGTCCTTTATATTGCGTTCCTGGAACACGTGTGAGATTTAGTGACACAACAGTTTTATCACTCTGTTCTATATCAGTTACATTACAGAATTACAGATCTATTACATATTCTCACAGTAACAGCGTTACAGAACAATGTGACTTTTATGTTTCGTTCTTGGAAAATCTGTGATATTCAAGTGACATAACAGTTCCATCACCCTGTTCTATATTAGTTACATCACAAAATTCTAGAACCGTTACAGATCCTTACAGTAACAGCTTCACGGAATAACGCGACCTTTATGTTCCGTTATTGGAACACGTGTGATATTCTAGTGACATAACAGTTCCATCACCCTGTTCTATATTAGTAACATCACAAAATTCTAGAACTGTTACAGATCCTTACAGTAACAGCGTTACAGAACAGTGTCTTAAGATCATCCCTAGGATGCTCAAAAGATATGTTCCAAAAGACGTCTTAGGGATGTCCCGAAGACGTCTCTAGGATATCCTTAATTTATGTGCCCACTGGGTTAATAAGGCTTACAACAGAGTAATATGTCTCTAAAATACGAAAAATCCTAAATTTACATAAATATTACTTTTGCAAAATACAAATAACCTATAAAATGAAGCACCCTGAACATTTTTAAAAAATTCGAATGTTTTAACATTATGTTCTAAAAGGATCAGAATAATAAAATAAATGAAAACTAAAAATATCAATGAAAATTACATTGGTCTTATAAACCTGACCTATAAAATGTCAGATTTGAAAAACAATCAGTTCTAAGAAGAAAAAACGCATTTTGAAGGTTATACTTTGTTCGAGGTTTCAAAAATCGCTAAATAATACATTTGAGTAACATATTTTCTTCTCATAATGATATAATTAATTAATTAACTCATCAAATGAACAGACTCCATCACACAAATACGGCTGACGGACAACTTTGCACGTAGCAACTTTGCACGTGCCCAACTGTGCGCGTCGATGGCCGGGCGGACAACTGTGCACGTCCAAGACCACAGGAGCCCATCTGTGCACGTCTAAATTTCGACGTGCACAGATGGTACTTGGACAACTGTGCACGTCGAAATTTAGACGTGCACAGTTGTCACTTGGACAACTGTGCACGTGCACAGATGGTACCTGGACAACTGTGCACGTCAAAATTTAGACGTGCACAGATGGACTCCTGTTTATTTTACCGTGCACAGATGTCACTTTCCTAACTGTGCACGTGCACAGATGCCACTTGCCCAACTGTGCACGTGCACAGCTGTACCTTGCCCAACTGTGCACGTGCAAAGATGTCACTCGCCCAACTGTGCACGTGCATAGATGACCCTTTACCAACTGTGCACGTGCACAGATGTCACTTTCCCAACTATGCACGTTCATGTCCTTACGTAAGGGTTGTACTTGAGTAATTCAGAGAGTTCAAGGAATTCAGAGAATTCAACGAATTCAGAAAATTCGAAGAATTCACAGAATTCAAGGAATTCAGAGAATTCAAGGGATTCAGAGAAAGCAAGGCATTCAGCAAATTGGAGGCATTCAGCGAATTTAAGGAATTCAACAAACTCAAGTAATTCAGAGAATACAACGAATCCAGGGAAGGCAGAGAATTCAGGGAATTCAGAGGATTTAAGTAATTCAGAGAGTTCGAGGAATTCAGAGAATTTCTTGCATTCAGAGAATTCAAGGTATTCAGCAAATTGAAGGCATTTAGCGAATCCAAGAATATCAACAAACTCAAGGAATTCAGAGAATTAAAAAAATTCGAGAAATTCTGAGAATTCAAGGAATTCAAAGAATTTCTTGAATTCAGAGAATTCAAGGGATTCGGAGAATTCAAGGAATTCAAAGAATTCAAGGAATTCAGAGAATTCAAGGTATTCAAAAAAGTCAAGGACTTCTGAGAATTAGAGTAATTCAGAGAGTTAAAGGAATTCAGAGAATTCGTAGAATTTGAAGAATTTAAGGGATTTAGAAAAACCAAGAAATTCAGGGAATTCAGAGAATTCAACGATTTTAACGAATTCAGCGAACTTACTACGAATTCACGGAAATCTATGAATTCCTTGAATTCTATGAATTCGTCGAAAGTGAGGCTCGCGGGATTTTCCAACTTTTGCGCATGTCCGAATTCTTTCTCCCATTTTTTCCATTTGCTCTTTAGAATTGAAAACTTTCTGGCTATAGTCTGGGAAAGTTTATCATTTACCAATTGAATTTTGGGCTGCAAAATATTATTATTCAACTAGGAAATATCGATTTCAACAAATTTTAATAGATTTATGAATCTTACCTTTGGAGTGATACGTACAGTTTTGATATTCGGAACCAATTGCGAATTTTTGTACGAAAAAGCACTTAAAACTAGGCCAATTTATGAGATACGATAAATAGAGAGAATTAGTAAGGTTTTATAGTTGTTTTTATGCAATTTAAACTCTGGAATCCGTCGAAATTCAAACATATTTGCACTATTTTTGACCCATGCGTGAACAAGGGAACTTTTCTTTCTTGCGGGACATAATACTTCATTTTTCCACTGATGGAGTTTTTTTCGAGACCCTATAAAAATGGTTTATAGGTGTTGAATTTCAGAAGTATTTAGCAGAAAATTGTCAAGAAAATCGTGCCAGATGCAGCAAGATAATTTAATATTAATGATTCTATCGCAAATTTGCAAAAAGGCCTTTTTCCAGAGGAAATACACGTGAAGGTTTGTGGGCTTTGAATAACTTCTAAAAATCAATTAATTTTAAAATGAAAGAAATACGTGCTTACTTTTTTGTGTTCGAATAAATCTGGCGGGTAATAAATGAATCAAATAAATGAACCTTGAGATTTCTCTAGCCAATGACGAAGACGAATGTGTAACCCGTCATTACACAACGCCACATAAACAAGAGTAAAACACTGATCAAAAATATTTAAGCGAATATTTTTTCCCCATTTACTTTTTGTGAAATCATAAAAAATACATAAAATAAATAAACGATTTTTTCAAATCGAAGAAAGATAAGTAACTTGAAAAAAATTAATACCTACCAAGTAGGCACGGTAGTTAGTGGTCATTAGGACGTTCAAAGGACATCAGATGTTTCTATACCCACTGGAAGACTCAAAGAAGCTTAATGAGATTAAACTATTGAAAAGTAAATTCAAAATAGTACATTGTGCATCGAGGGCGTAAAGAAGGCTATTTTGACGAGTCAAAATAGCCGTACACCCTTGGCACACACTGTACTGTATTTGTATGTGTAGCGGGCCTAAAGTTTAATATAGTGGGCGTAAAGTTTCATGTCAGCCCAGCGGCGGAGTGCGCATGTCCGAACGTCACTGGGCTCGAAGCGGCCACATTACGCCTGCTTCGCGCGCATGCAATGGCGCGTTTTTAAGGGAATCGAACAAAAAGAGATTTTCATATATCTTTAATAATTTGAAATGCATAATTTTATCAAAATAATATTTAAAATATTTTTAAACTAACTTTAAGAAAGTGAATACGCTCCATTCCACCAGGATTGAATAATTTTAACTGTTAAAATTTTATTATACGTAGATACAAAGGATCACCCTCGTATAAGCCGTAACGTAAGGACACAAACGTGCACAGTTGGGCAAGGGACATCTCTACACTTGCAAAGTTGGGCAAGTGACATCTGTGCACGTGCATAGTTGGGCAAGTGACATCTGTGCACGTGCACAGTCAGGAAAGTGAAATTTGTGCATGTTAAAGTGCACAGAAGTCCATCTGTGCACGTCTAAGTTTCGACGTGTACAGTTGTCATTTGGACAACTGTGCACATCTAAATTTCGACGTGCACAGTTGGTACTTGGCCCACTGTGCACGTGCACAGTTGTCCGTCTGACCAACGACGTGCACAGTTGTCCGTCTGGACATCGACGTGCACAGCTGGGCACGTGCTAAGTTGCTACGTGCAAAGTTGACCCCATCCCCACAAATACACTGAAATACGCGTAGTCAGAGATAAGGAGGGAGATTGCCGATCCCCACGGAGTAAGAATAAGGAGACCGATCTCCGTCTATGCGTTCTGACTGAAGTAACTGCACCTTTATAGCCAAGCTCAGACGTTTCGAATCAGCACTACAGGCCAGTCGAGCATGCGCATTGTAATTTGCTATCTTTTTTTCTCCCGCAATCAAGTGGCAAAACTGGCATGTTGTGTTCCCAAGTGCTCAACATCCTGCTGGAACAAAAGTAGAAAAGGAATAACTTTGTTTACACCTAGCACGGTACGACCGGCCTGGTAGTGCTTATTCGAACCGTCTGAACTTGGTAATAAAGGTGCACCTACCGCAGTGAAAACTCGAGGCGCTTTGTACAGCGCCCCCTCTGCACCTAAGCTTTTGCGAACTAAAATCACAGCGCACCCAATGCACCCAGCCAGTTTACAAACTATGTAAACGAATAGACGCTCCTACTTGAGTGTTGAAGCAGGGCGGCATTTTTTTAGTCTGATAATGTCGCTAGGAAGATCAGAGTGGGTAATTTCGCGTTTATCGTCTATTTTAGTTCGTAAACTGGCTAGGTGCATTGGGGCGTTTTGATTAAAAAATTTTCATAAAAGAATCTGGAAGATTTTAAGGCAATTTTTATCATTTTACAAAAATAAAAGAATGTCAGGAAAAATTAGAATTTATTTGAGACATAGTTTTGAAACTGTTTAGAAATAATTTAAATATTGAGAAGATTTAAAAGAAATATAGATTCTTGAAGATTTCGAAATAAAATTTTGGAACCTTTTCAAGAATTTTGCAGGAATTCAAGAAAATAAAATTTTTTGGTTGAGATTCCTGGGAAAGCTTTATATGTTTTTTTTTTTATTTTGGAAAATAATTTTTAAAGAAAATTCAAAATCATTTAAAAACATTTTTAAACACTTCAAAAAATGAGATAAATGAAGAATCCCGCAAAAGAGTTTCAATTATTACTGTTAATAATTTATTTGACGTTACTATTCTTGTTTGAGTGAGCTTCAAGGATCCATTGGTAATAAAATGGTTTTCGCCTAATGCTTTTTCTCCTTGAAGGTCTCTCTCGGTACTTTGAGTTTCAGGCGCTTTCCTCTTCGTTGAAGTGGGGACTCAGGTAGTGGCGTAAAGCTCCCTTGTTAAGGTTTGGTTCCCTTTTTCTGGTTTTTCAGTATTCATCAAGGTGTAGGCCGGCGTGGCCAGTTTCGAATGTGGCGGCGATTCAAAGTCCAGTGTTTCTTGTGGACAGTTCGAGCAGTGGAGTCCTTCAATTTAATGTTAATGTTTAATTCAGTGTTTTTTCATTTGTGAATTCCTTTTCAAGTGATTTCCAACTCGATCGTCTTCTGGTGTTGTGGGAAGTGACGAGTCGGACGATGTATCACCTCCGGTTGCGTCGGGATCGATCGTTCGGTGAACGATCGTTGTCGTAGCTTCCGGTGGCTACATCTGTGCCAATTTTCTACAACAACCCAAAACCTTTTTTGGGTGCAAAAGGAGTGCCTTGTTGGATAGGCTCAGGGACTCTTGGTTTGGATTATATTCGACAAAAAGATATTTAAAGGTCTGATTAATAATGGTGATACATATTCTGGTTTCTTGTTCGTCAACTTTGACATGACTAAACATGATTCCTAAGCTACCCCACGCCGCGCCAGTCCATCATAATTCCGTAACATTTTTTGTCCTTCGAGCCGGATAGTGGGTTAGCGAGGGGAGCATGAACGTAAAGCATGACGGACGCACTTACTGACTGTGTGGTTGTTTGCAACCTTGCAAACGCCTCGAGACAGGCCCTCAGGCAGGACAGACATATTAATGGTGATTGTTTTGCGACATGGCAAACGCATCGAGACAGGCTCTCAGGCATGACAAACTTACTCACGGACCGTGTGATTGTTCTCAACGTTGCAAACGTCTCGAGACAGGCTCTCAGGCATGACAACCATATTGCTGGCGGATTGTTTGCAACATTGCAAACGCCTCGAGACAGGCTCTCAGGCAGGACTGTGTGATGGTTCGCAACAGTGCGAACGCCTGAAGACGGGCTCTCAGGCAGGACAAACATACTTACTGAGTATGTGATTGTTCTCAACATTGCAAACGTCTCGAGACAGGCTCTCAGGCATGGCAAC
>CAKNXH010059905.1:27373-43976 GCA_932178445.1 Andricus quercusramuli | reverse complement strand
GGGGGGGGGGGATTCTTTAGATACTTTAAATTCGCTCTGTCGGATTTGATGAGCTTATACCAGGAATTTTATTCGTGTTAGAACTGCGCTCAATTCGCGTGAATGTTTTTAATTGATTTCAATGATTTCAAGGGGATTTCATTTTTCAAGGATTGCTGTAATGCTTTCTACTGAATTTTATAATAATATTTTGCTCATTTTTCAAAAATTTGTTTACAATAAATCCAGGACTGCGCAGGATTTCCTGATTTTTGTTTTAAAATTTTCATTATTTGTCTATAAACTCTTTTTATGTGTGCAGATTTATTCAATAAAAGATTTTATAACCGCGTAACTAAAGTGAAACTTTTAATTTAAAAAAAAAAGAGTTATTGGCTCGTGTTTTAGAGGTCGGCCGGCAATCGGCAAATGGGAGCATATCAACTCCTATCTAATAGAAGGCTGCTTAAGGCTGGTGACCTTATCAGCATAAATCACCCACCTATTGACTCTCGGCTTCCTTTCTCATGTCCTTATCCCCCCGCCCCCCTCCCCCCAGTAACAGAAGTTTTGGTGGGACTGACGTTACAGCTTGACTCCACCATAAAACAAATCACTGCTTAATTCGGACATGATTTCGACTCGCAAAACAAATCTCGCGCATACAGGTGATAGTTGGGAGTACAATCTAAACATGAATAATACAAACAATAAAGTAGCCTCGGAATGGACTGAAACTCGGATTGACCAAAGGCATGCACACGGTAAACGTAAAGGTCGTGTTTCGGGCGATGAATGGAGACTGGGTGTTTGGAATGCTAGAGGAGTGAGTGATCTTAAGATAAGAGAACCACGAGAAACTATGCACGTAAGGAAACTAGACATTCTTTGTGTACCTGAGACGAAGAAAAAGGGTCGCGAATTTATAAAAATAGAAAATGGGGTGTTGGAAGGCGGTTGTGAAATATGGTCAGGAGTAAATAGCGAATCACATCGTAGTCAAGAGTTCGGTTTAATTATGAATGGAAAAGCAAAACAGCATCTCATAGAGCATAATTTTGTATCACCCAGATTGTTATGGGCTAGAATGAAGGTAGGAATCAGAAGATTATTTATCATAGCGTGCTACGCACCAGTTGATAGCGATTCGAGGGAAGTTAAGGACGCCTTCTGGGACACTTTAAATGATACAATAAGTACTTGCGACCAAGGTGAAAGAATAATTTTGTTAGGAGATATGAACGGATGGGTCGGCGTTCAACGTCAGGATACAGATACAGGAGGGGTACTAGGTAATTTTGGGGATCCAACAAGAAGAAATTATAACGGGGAAAAATTAGTTAGCTTATGCTTAGAGAAGGACCTATTTATTACAAATACCTGGTTTCGACATAAAATGATCCATACTTATACCTGGTGTAAAGGAAATAACCGCAGTATAATTGACTTCGTTATTGCAGATGAAAGACTAAGAGAACTAGTTACAGATACAAGAGTCATAAGGGTGGCCGAATGCAATACTGATCATTACCTTTTAGTCTCCAAGATGAACTTAGGGCGGGGGTGGAGAAGAAAGAGAACCAAACAAACGAAACAAACGCGAATCAAGGTCGAAAATTTACAGAAACCGGAAGTACAAATAGATTTTCAGAATAAGATAAACGAACGCATAGATAAGGCAATTTGGGAGCCGCTTGAAAGGAATAAAGATATAGAAGGCGCGTGGACTTTATTGCGGGATACCATTGTTGAAACTGCGATTGAAGTGTGTCGTATGGCGAGGGTAGGAAGAAAGTCTGGCGATGCGTGGTGGAACGATGAAATTGCGGCAGCCCAACAAGAAAAGAAAGAAGCGTACAAAAGAACGTTGAACATGACAGGTCTTAGCGATGAGGAGAGAAATTGACTCAAAAATGATTACAGACACAAAAAGAGGAAAATTAAACGTCTAGTCAAAGAGAGTAAAGAGAAAACTAGAACAGAAGAAGAGAACAAAATAAAAAACTGCTTTGAAGGAATTATGAAACTATTATTTAAAGAGATGAAGGGAAGTAAAAGAACAGAGTTTGTTAGCATGAGAAACAGCAAAGGTGAAATGCTATATGATATAGACGGGATAGTAGATGCTTTAAAAGACTCTTTTAAAGAACTATTAGGAGGTGAAGATATAGGGCAACAAAACTACGACATTGAATATAATGCATTAGAAAACCCAATTGAAAAAGTCAGTGTCACTGAGGTCAGAGATATAATTAAGAACTTGAAGAACGGTAAGGCTGCTGGTATAGACAGTATTAGCGCTGAAATGCTTAAATACGGTGGCGAGTACATACCTCACAGGTTGTGCGAATTGATAAATTTATGTTTCGAGACAGGAGAAGTCCCAGACGATTGGAGAAAGGCGATTATTGTACCAATATATAAAAAGGGAGATAAAAGCAACTGCAGTCATTACAGAGGTATCAGCCTACTAAGTACCGTAAGTAAAATATACTCAAAAATACTTATTCGTAGGGTAATGAAAATTACAGAAGAGAAGATATGGGAAGTCCAAAGTTGATTTATGCCAAGAAGATCATGTACAGATCAGATATTTAGCCTAAGACAGATCACAGAAAAAATCTTGAGAGTAGGAAAGAAAGTTTTCTGTGCATTTATTGACCTAGAAAAAGCATTCGACACGGTAAATAGAAGTAAACTTTGGGAAGTCCTTAAAGAGTATGGAGTGAATGGAGGGCTCCTACAAGCAATAAAAACAATATATACGGGTAGTAAAGCAAGTGTAAGGGTAAATGGGAAACTGAGTGACTGGTTCGATATTATGCAAGGCGTGAAACAAGGATGCGTTATGTCCTCGTGGCTATTTATCATATTCATGGATAAGTGTCTAAGAACTGCCCTCTTCGACGAAAAAGGTATAGATCTCGAAACCGTCAAGGTACGTGGGTTGGCTTTCGCAGATGACAAGATTGTTATGGCAGATTCAGTCGAAGACTTGCAAAGAATGTTGAATAAACTTAATACAAGCATGAAGAACATGGACCTCAAAATTAACGTAAATAAAACGAAAGTCATGGTGTTTGAGGGATAAAGTGAGAAAACAATATGCAACATTGTCCTAAATGATGTGAGATTAGAACAAGTTGACAAGTACGTATATCTAGGTAGTCTATTCACTAGCGACGGAAAAATAGATGGGGAATTAGATAGGCGCATAAATAAGGGTAAGCAGGTTATCGGTAGAGCAGGGTCCATCCTCACAAATAAAAACATATCAAAAAAAGCTAAAATGGCCATACATAATTCCATATTCGTACCAACTGTACTATACGGTAGCGAGGCATGGACCTGTCAAGAAAAGGACAGGAGTAAAATCAACGCGATCGGCATGAAACCTCTGCGCATAATATGCGGAAAAACACTGATGGACAATGTCCGAAACGAGATAATCCTCAAAGAATGTAGTACAGGAGAGACGCTAGTTGACATATGGGAAAGAAATCAGTTAAGATGGTTCGGACATCTTGAAAGAATGAAAGATGAACGACTGACGAAGCAAGTATATAAAGGTAAAGTAAATGGCAGAATGCCCAGAGGTAGACCGCCGAAAGAATGGTTAGAATCTGTAAATGAGACATTAATCCGAAGAGACATAAGAAGTCATAGGAACAGAAGAGCTTGCATGAAGAAATGCATGGACGTAAAGGAAGCTAGAGTAGTATGCCAGGACAGAAAAGTGTGGCGACAAATAGTTTATAAACAGAGTGACAATAGAGTGAATGATGCCTGAAACAAAGACCTTGGATACTAATGGGCCCAAGTGGGGAACCATACATAACAATTTTGTGACACTCCTCACTTGGGGTGATCGCTAGAGCAGTGGTCGGCAAACTACTGCCGCGCGGCAGGCTTAGCTGCCGTGGCGGGTCGAGTCAAAATCTCGTGGCAGTATCTGCTGCCGCCATAAAGGTCCAACCCGCCACGGATGCTTTTTTTGTTAACCGATTCGAGTAACGGGGATTACAATTCAAAACTAAAAATTCTTAAATTTTAAAATTAGTAATTTGAAAATTTGAAATTCGAAATCTGTGGGTTTTTGCGATCAACAAGAATCTAAGAAATGTCTCAAAACCCAAAAATTCAATAAACAATAACACTTTCAGTTTACATTCAATTTTAATTATTAGAAACGTTTTAATTTCCCAAATTAGCATAGAATGGCATTGTATAAGCTTATAAAATTCTTTTAATGTTCGATCTTCTTATAAAGAAAATATAAAATTACTTTTCATACAGAAATACGAAAAAAACATTCTTACTTAAAAAATGAGGAATTTGAAACAACAAAATTTAAAATTGGTTATTTTTACGACTACATGACAATCTAAAATCTTTTCTTAAGAGAATAAAAATCAATTAACGATACATACCTAATTTTGGAATTTAATTTTCATTGTAAGAACATTTTTAATTTACAAACTGAGTGTCCAATGGCATTTTATTGAGAAATTTTAATATTCGATACTTTTGTATAGAAAATATAAAATATTTCTCTCTGTGCTTTTTATGATTGCAAGTACCTGTAATTAATAATATGATTGATCCGACAGGGCCAAAATGGAAAAAAGGAGAGGATAAGACAAGAAAGAAAGAAGGGGGTGCAAAGTATTAACAAAGTGCATGCAATATTCAAACATTGTACTCTAAATATGAATTATTTTACGATGACCCAATGAGAAACAAAGTCAGTCACTGATTCACTCACCTAGTTCTTAATTAATTGCAATATTTGAACTTATACTTTAAATCTGAATTAGTTAAAAATTGCTAAATAAAATATAAAATAAGTCAGTGATTCAGTCAACATTGACTTTAGCTTCCCAAGAACAACTTTAGATGTGTGTAATCGAAAAAAGTCACAGGTTCCGAATTTAAAACTTTTAAATCGCTAATATAAGAATTTAAAAAAAACTGATAGCTCACTTTTTATTCCCATTGAGTACTCCGTCTCACAATGAACCCCGGCCGAGAAAAGCTAATACAACCGAACCCTACGCAGGAGAACCATAGCGTTGACGAACAAAGCCCGGCAGGCGAAAAAAATTTCTTGGGCCAACCCTGCCCTGACCTGAAAAGCGAGCAAAAAGTTTGCCGACCACTGCGCTAGAGAGATTGATCAGCAACCTGGGTCGGAGCAGTGTTGCGGAGTGAACGTGTCATTTGAATAAATAACACGAAAACTCCAGATCAATCTAAAATATCTATACCTAACACATATATACCTATATACATATCTACCTTATACCATATAACGACCTACTTTACACCTATATACCTATCCGACTACTTTCCAACCGAGCAAGTCACGCCTACCCCGGAAGGGAAATGGCTTAATGGTATAATAATAATAATAATGGACTCGTGTGATCGCGGACCTGCACTTTTTACTCATACCTGACGTGCGTCATGGCGGGCGGCACTCAACTCTTGACCTTTATAAGTGGAATTTGTTTCGTTCAGCGAACGAGGCGGGCGGGATGTTATTAATTTATTTGATGTTGCTATTCTTGTTCGAGTGACCTTCAAGGTTTCATTGGTAATCAAATGGTTTTCGCGCAATTCTTTTTCTCCTTGGAGGTCTCTTTCTGTCCTTTGAGTTTCAGACGCTTTCCTTTTCGTTGAAGTGGGGACTCAGGTGGTGGCGTGAAGTTCCCTTGTTGAGTTTTGGTACCCTTTTTCTGGTTTTTCAGTATTCATCAAGGTGTAGGCCAGTGTGGCCAGTTTCGGGTGTGGCGGCGATTCAAAGTCCAGTGTTTCTTGTGGACAGTTCGAGCAGTGGAGTCCTTCAATTTGAAGTTAATGTTAAATTCAGTGTTCTTTCATTTGTGAATTCCTTGTTAAATGATTCCGGACTCGATCGTCTTCTGGTGTTGTGGGAAGTGACGAGTCGGACGACATATCACCTCCAGTTGCATCGGGATCGATCGTTCGGTAAACGATCGTTGTCGTAGCTTCCGGAGGCTACATCTGTGCCAATTTTCTACAACAACCCAAAACCTTTTTTGGGTGCAAAAGGAGTGCCTTGTTGGATAGGCTGAGGGACTCTTGGTTTGGATTAAATTCGAAAATAGGGTATTTAAAGGTCTGATTAATATTGGTGGTACATATTCTGGTGTCTTGTTCGTCGACTTTGACGTGACTTAACATGATTCGTTCGCTACCCCACGCTAGTCCGTCATAATTCCGTAACAATTACTTTAGTATATAACGGTGAAAAATGGTTTGAAAATTTATCTTTCGTATTGAAAATTTAACTAATTTCTTGGAAATTCATCTTTTTGATTGAAAATGTAACTATTTTTTGAAAATTCGTTATTTGTTGGTTGAAAATGTAACTGTAAGAATATTCTTTTAAACACTTTTAAATAGCTCTTGAAGTTACCAAATCGCTTTTTTTTATTTTGTAACTTAAAATTGCGAGATTTTGTTTACAAATCTTAAAATTTTTCTAAATTTGAAATTTTTGCAACTTTTTTTAAAGTTTTTTTTAAATATAACTTTTTAGGAAAATAATTTCATCGTTTGCTGGAAATCGTAAAATCTCAAGAAATTTTTTTCATTTTCCTCAAAAAAAAAACATCGTTTGTTGAAATTGGCAACATTTATTGAAGCACAGTTCGGTCGAATGGCTGACTATAACTGAATATAGTAAGTATATATAAGTATATATATATATATATAATATATATATATATATATATATATATATATATAAATTGAATTTGTATACCGGGCGACCTCTCAGAGTATCAGCCTTATCCTTGCACGCGGGGCTCTACAAGGATGGACGAACCCTTTCCCTAGCTGCACGTGGAAACAACAATGAAACAACCAAACCAACAAACTGTTGTAGATGCGGTTCAAAACGATCGAACGCGCAGAGCACCCGACAATGGGTCGGCGAAAAATGCCGATCATCCTAGAGTTCGGGGTGCTGAAAATAATTTAGATGGAAACATAACGACGAACGGGCGAAACGCCCACATTGAGTGAACGGATCAACTTAAGAATGACGTGCTAGACTGCTACGATGCCAGCATTATTCCTGTTCGCTGAGGCTTTATGGCGCGTATGCATACTCTGTAGTGCCAGAAACACCCAGAGCTTCAGCACGTTTCGCATCAGTCTTTGCGAAATCAAGCCGAATACCTGCGGAAAAATGGATATGTACGCGGAACACTTCCTCAACCGCTGCTTGAACAAGCTGCAGACGAAGATGAAACGACATTACGACAAACTGCAGAAAGCAGGCACCTCCTGGAAGGTGATCGCAATTTCAGAACAAAAAGAAACATCAACATGCAAGTTCCTCTCAAGCCCCAAGATCTGACTGAAATGGATGCCTCCCTTCGTGTAGATATCTCGCAAGAGTCCGACCTCTGGACCATCAATTGTTCAGTTCATGGTGATGCGGGAGCTTTGGCTGATTCAAATCGAAGGCTGAAATCGACGATGGATCAAAAGACAAGAAGACGCTTGCATCAACTGAACAAGAAATTTGGATGGGCAAGACAGAATGCGTCCCGTGTTCAATGTGTGATTGACTACATAAAATCTGGTAGACCGTTCACGGAAAGGATTCGAAAGTTCGCCCAAGAACTAAGGACCTTGAATTACACACTAAACAAGTCAAAGCTGCTGACAATCAAACAGCATATTGCTGACAAAATAAGGCTGTTATCTGACGCAAGGAGGAGGATACAGAAGAGGGAGAGATGGATCAGGAAGAATCAACAGTTTCTCGCTGACCCATCACGCCTATCCAGTGATCCCCCTGTTTTTGTATAAGATCCACCTAAGCCCAAGGAGGTGGAGACTTTTTGGAGAAAGGTGTACAAGATCCCGAAAACACTAGAGTTGAAAGAAGATACTGACAATATCATCCGCTTCAAGGAGTTTTGCGACAGCCTCATAAAATCTGAGGAGGAGTGCCCATCAGTCAATGCCGAAGAGGTGAAAAAAGCACTTAGAGGCACGAAGAACTTTTCCGGTGCTGGACCAGATTGTATCAAGAACTTTTGGTGGAAGAAGTTTACTTCTACACACCAACATTTGGCCCGCATATTCACCTCATATTTAAAGTCGGAGACGCCCATTCCGCAGTGGCTGGTGTTAGGACGCACTATACTCCTGCCGAAAAAAGGCAACTTGTCCAGACCAGAGAATTACAGGCCAATAACTTGTTTGAACACACTGTATAAGATCTTTACAGCTGTCCTAAACAACAGGATTGCTCGACGAATTGAGCCTGTATGACGAGAGATGTACGAACAACGTGGCTCGAAAAAAGGTGTAGCAGTCTGTCGAGAGAACCTGCTGATTGACAGGTGTGTCTCTAAAAACGCTACAGTCCATCAGCGCGTCCTGTCAATGGCCTGGATTGACTACCGGAAAGCTTTCGATTCAACCTCTCATAGACTTATCATCTGTCTGTTGGAAAGCTTGAAGGTACATCGACACATAGTGAGATGCATAGAAAGATTGATGCCTCTTTGGGAAACTAGATTTACTATCTCATCTAGGAATTATCGTCTGACGACGAACAACGTCACCTTCCAGAGGGGCGTCTTTCAAGGGGATAGTACGAGCCCTTTGGTTTTTTGCATCACACTTCTGCCTCTATCTCTCGCACTACGAAATTCTCCTGGATACCTCTGTGGCGACACTAATCAGCGTGAGCATAAGGTCACTCATGTATTTTATATGGATGACCTGAAGATCTATGCCGCTGGTAAAATCAAACTTCAAACTGCTATAAATATCGTCAAAAACTACACAGGAGAGATTGGGATGGACTTTGGTTTGGACAAGTGTGCCAAAATTCATTTGAAGAAAGGAAAGATAACTGGTGTTCCCAAGGACCTTGAGCTTGTGGATATACATAAGTGTTATTAGACATCTTAACACTGGAGAGACCTATACGTACCTGGGCGTGCCTCAAAGCCGCATTGAGGACGTAACATCAGTGAAGGAGTCTCTCCGAAGTAGATACAAGCATCTTCTTCGACAGATTTGGTCTTCTAATCTGTCGGCGTTGAACAAGGTATCTGCGACTAACATGCTTGCCATCCCGGTTCTACTCTACTCGTTTGGGGTGGTTCAATGGACGAAGAACGAGCTTAAGGCCCTTGATGTCACCACGCGTAAGAACATGCATATGCATAAAAGCTTGCATATCAATTCGTCAGTTCCGCGATTATACATTTCACGCCGTCAAGGCGGACGCGGACTTCTGAATCTCTAGTGTCTTCATAACCGAATTGTTTTAAGTACAGCTTACATCGTTGCGAATGGCAGAGATCCTCTGTTAAAGATGGTCAGAAACCACGAGATGATTGGCGAAGGAGCGTTCCTTTACAAAGCCGCGGAGCAAGCTGCCGAGACCCTTGGCCTGAATTTTAAAATCAGAAGTGAGGAAAGTGCCTTACTCCATCTAGATGCTTCACGTCTAAAAGCCGAAGTAAAGAAAGCAGAGGTTGGAAAATTTCACCAAGAGCTACTCGACAAGCAAATGCACGGAAACTTTCACAGAAATGTAGAAAAACAGTCCTTGTCGAAGGAGCAAACTTTTGCTTTCCTCAAATCATCAGGGCTCAATTCAGGTACAGAGGGCTTTATTTTCGCATGCCAGGATGGCGTAATCTCCACGTTAGCATACTGTGCCCGCATTTTATGTCAAGAAGTTCTCAGTGATAGGTGCAGAGCGTGTCGCTGAGTACCTAGAACACATACTATCGGGGTGTCCGACCCACGCAGGAACAGCGTATATCTATGGACATAATGCGGCCCTAACAGTACTTTATTACCCCCTTTGTCGATTTTACGGTGTCGGTCGCGACCCTGCCCTGCCGAAAGGTCCAAGGGATATAGAGTCAATTGTCCGAAACGAGAAGTGCCAAATTTTCTGGAACTACGATTTTCGGGCAGCAGTCTTCGTTGCGCACTCGAGGCCTGACATTGTTCTCCAAGACTTCGAGAAACGAACTATATTTGTGATCGAATTCTCGGCTCCGTCTGAATACAACATCACTGCAAAGGAGAAGGAAAAGGAGGAGAGGTATCAAGACCGTTTTAGAGAGCTGCAACGACTGTACCCAAAATATTCGGTACGAATAATGGTCCTTGTGATAGGTGCTCTCGGAGGTGCGAAATTATCACTGGTTCGTAACCTTAAAGCCATACCCGCGTGGCAAAAATATGCCAAGGCACTTGCGAGATGGATGCAGATAGCTGTCATCCTTGGGTCGCTTCGTGTCTTCAAGACACACGAGGGTTTCGTCGGCCTGTCGTTGTGATTTCATCATGCCCTGTGACCACCCATCTCACGGATGTGAGACGTGGCTGTTTAACTTTTTTTTAAATTATATATATATAATTTGAAAAAAAGTTAAACAACCACCGCAGGGTACCACTAAGAGCAACTGCCATCTAAAAAAAAATGTCAATGGCCCCCAGTAGAACCGCGGTAAAATACACCTATGGCCATATATATATATATATATAAACACAATATAATAGAGCGCTCCCTGAACTTTTTCCTAAATATTTCGATGCAAGTATCGCTCAAACTTGTCTTGCAAGCTTTCCTCAAACATACGATGCAAGGTTTCCTCAAGTTTACCTCGCAAGCTTTCCTCAATCTTACGATGCAAGTCTCTCTCAATTTTGCCTCGCAATATTGCCGCATAGCGGACATTTTCTTATTTTCTGGAAGCTTGCCTGAACCTTGCGATGCAAGCTTACGAACCTTACATGGCAAGCTTTAGGCAAGCTTGCCGCAAACTCTTGTGCTATCTGGGCTAATGCGTATAAGACGAAAAAGTCCACTTTGTCCTCCTAGGGCGGTAAAGTATACCACCCCACCAACAAAAACCTGCTTTGGGTTTCCAAAGAGCAAACGAAAAAGCAAGACATATATTCTCGTATTGCAAAAAATAAATTTAATCTCTCGAAACTGGAGTCCCACTATCTCAAACATTTTATCTCCTTAGTTGACGTTTTATCATGGGTTACATGGAAGGTAAGTGGCCTGCCAGTGAACAAAATAATCGGAAGCGGAACCCATCTAGACAGCGCCAGGTTTCGTTATATGATTGCAGATAGGATAGGTGTTGCTCCCAGTTCAGTTCACGGATATATCATTGGTGAACATGGCGACAGTCAAGGTAACGTACAACGAGTAATGATAATAAGAGCAACACGCGAATGAAGAAATAATAAAATTACCATAAAACGTTATTTAAACACCTCTGTAACTAAGTTCATCCAATGTAAACTATTTTTAAGTACTTTATATTAATGTATTGGAAATATTTTTCATCAGTGCCTGTGTGGTCCGGAGTAAACATTGCGGGAGTACAATTTCGGGATATTTTACCGAATATTGGATTAGAATCTGATGAGGAAAATTGGCACGGCCTTTTTAAAGATGTCGTAAAAGCGTAAGTTCTCTCCTGCACTTTCTAATAAATAGTCAAATAAATATTTTATAACTAGAGAATATAACGAATTCATATGTTTTTTTGTATTGATCGTTCTTAATGATACAAACAAGTGGAGCAACAGTGAGGTGTTTAAAGGGATACACAAATACGGCCATTGGTCTGGCAGTTGCTGATATTACCAGCTCCATTATTCGTAACACGCAGGAGATAAAGCCCGTTTCCACCCTGATTCAGGTAACTCCAAATAAAACTTACATTTTTTTTAACTCAGGATGATCACGCGAAAATCCCCACCAGATTCACGGATTTCAAACATTTTTACCTGTCATTTAATTAAATTTTCAAATTCAAGCCATCGAATTTCGAAAATAAGCTATTAAATTAATAATATATTCAAAAAAGAATGCCGAAATTAACGAATCAAATGTGGGACAATTTTACTTAAGCTTTAATTTTTGCAGGCTTGCAATCAAAAATTTCAAATTGTGCAATACCAAAGTGGAACAAATCAAATTTAAACCAATTTCATTTTTAAAACTTCAAACAGATACAACTTTAAAGTCAACCTTTTACGTTTAAAGCAATCAAAATACGACAAATTCAAAAAGCACGATAAATTATTTACCTATTAGACTTTCAGGCAAAAATTGTACAAGATTGAGCGACTGAACTTGTGTTATTTATATATTTTCAATATAGCATTCTTCGATTCTGAACGATTTCAGATTAACTATTTCATTTTTCAGGCTTTTAATTTTAAACTGATTCAATTAAAAATTATTCACTTTCACACGATAAGAGTTTGAATATTAAATTATTAGATTTGTATTTTTCTGAAATAATAATAATAATAGCATATAAATTTTTTTGTTTTAATGTTCTTCTATTACAATATATTCAGTATTGCAAATTTCAAACTTAAAATTTCGCGACTATTGAGACTTTCTATGTAAAATAAAATTTATAAAATCTTGAAGCGTTGAGTCCAAAATATTGTTGAATTTTAAATCCTTGTAAAAGGGACAGCACTGAAGTAGATTATATGGAATTGAAAAAATTGTACACTTTAATGCCTGTAAATCTACATAATTCTGTTTTTGTCCGAATGGTGACTTAACGGCATTCGAATGCATTGATTGTATTCGATATATCCGGTCGGAAAAAGTATTAAATGGCATTCGACTTATTTGGTAATTCAACAGCAGGGATGGACAGTAACTAGTTCCTATTAACTAGTTACTTTTTTTTTAGTAACGATAGTGGTAACGTAATTAGTTTTGTAAGTAAGAAAGAATTGGTAACTAGTTACATTTTCTTCAGTAACAGTAACTATAAAGCCGTTATTTTTTTAGTTAATTTCGACATGTAGTTCACAAGTTTTTTTTCGACAATCAATCAAGTTTATTGCTTGTCCAACTATTTTTTTATTTTCACTATTCAAATTGTGGTAGCAGATAGCTATAGAAGTTTACAGCCCAATATAGGAGAATTGAAATTTTTCTCTTATCCTGGGATACCAAATTTTCTAATATCTATCAAAACACTTAAAAAGAAATAAAAAAAATTATTTCTCTCTAGTTGATAATGAATTTTTTAAACCGGCTATTTAACTATTCCAGTTATTTTACATATTATTTTAATTAGAAGTTTATCTTTTTTGGTGAAACATTTCATTATTTGGTTCGAAATTGAACGATTTTGAAAGAAAATCATTTCAGTCGGTTAAAATTTCAACTGTTTTGCTGGAAATTAGTTTTTTGGTTGAATTAAACTGTTTTTCATTTAAAATTAAATATTTTTGCTTCCTCATAGAGGAAGCTTTGTAATGGTAAAATTTCCCAAAAATTTTTAATTCATTTAATTAAACCTTCCTTAATTTAAAAATGTCTAATACAATGTTCTAAGCAATTGTCCAGATGTGTGTGCGTATGTGAATGTGTGGATGTCAAACTGTTTTGTGTACATGATGACTAGAAAACGGTTGCTCTCGATAATATTTTTAAACTCGTTTTTTTATACTAAAACTTTTTTCATTAGCATAATTCAAAGTTGATGCAAAAGCAGAAAAGATATGTTGATTCGAGACGAATCGATTGACCTATAATATTAATATACATTTTATTGAAGAGTAGGGAAGCTATGGTAATGCATAATATTTGAAAATACAGTTTTTTATTGTAAAACTTTCTTCTTCAACATAATTCAAAGTTGATGCAAGAATACAAAAGATTCCTTGGTTCGAAACGAATCAATTGACCTATAATATTAATACATTTTATTAAAGAGTAGGAAAGTTCTGGTAATTTATATATTTTTACAATCGTTTTTTATAGTAAAAATTTTCTCATTCTCATAATAGAAAGTTGATGCGAGAATAGAAAAGTTGTGTTGATTCAAGACGAATCGATTTTCCCATAGAATTTATCCATTTTATTGAAAAGTAAGGAAGCTATGGTAATGCATGATCTTTGAAAACACGAGTTTTTACAATAAAACTTTTTTCACTCACATAATTCAAAATTGATGCAAGAACGGAAAAGATTCCTTGATTCGAGGCAAATCGATTGATAATATTTGAATCATCGATTTCAAACAGAAA
Source organism: Andricus quercusramuli (assembly GCA_932178445.1). Taxonomy (NCBI): domain Eukaryota; kingdom Metazoa; phylum Arthropoda; class Insecta; order Hymenoptera; family Cynipidae; genus Andricus; species Andricus quercusramuli. The sequence goes on along the minus strand of CAKNXH010059905.1, from coordinate 29,894 downwards.
ACGTTTTTCATTGATATAATTCAAAGTTGACTCATGAATAGAAACGACTTTTTGATCATAAATTTTCAAATGGAGTAATTCTGACAATTTTTGTAAAGAAATCATAACGCTGGAAAAGGGACAGGGTGTGACAGAACTTGTCCCTTCTCTTTTGCATGTCGAAAAACTATCATTTCGAATACAAAATTTGATATATCTGAGTATTTAAACATTTTTTGTATTATTTTGTAATTTTATATTTGTGGTAAATTTCTATTTTTAAATTGAGCAAAATGAAAACTTTGGTTTGTCTATTATTGAAAAAACTAACTAATGCTTCCTCTATGAGGAAGTAAATACATTTGGTAATGGGAAGCAACGTGCTCGTGAAATGAGCACCATATAATTATAAATACAAACAAAGTGGAAATACTCGAGATCGAATTCACAGCTAGTTTTTAGTTGAAATATATAAACTAGTACACTTTAAGTTAAAGATTCATATTTTTGTTGAAAATTAACTTTTTCACTTGAAAATTCAACTATGACATTTTTAGTTCAAAATTTATCTTTTTTAGTTAAAAGTTTATATATTTTGTCTAACATTCGTCTTTTTTTGGTAAAAAAGTAATCCTCTTGGTTAAAAATTCATCTCTTTGGTTTCAAATTGCACTATTTTATTGAAAGTTGATCTTTTGTAGCTGAAAATTCATGTATTTTGATAAAAACTCATCTTTTTGGATTCAAATTAAACAATCTTGTTGAAAATGTCCTTTTTGGATGAAATTTCGTCTATTGCATTTTTCATTGAGTATTCATATTTTTGTCAACGGCGATACCACGCTGAAAACACCAGTTCCCGTTAGATCACTGAAGTTAAGCAGCGTTGGGCGCGGTTAGTACTTGGATGGGTGACCGTTCGGGGAATACTGCGTGTTGTTGACCCGTCGTGGGTGTGGTGGACCCACACTGGTAGTATTTATCCACCTAGAAACACTACCCGAATCGGGTAGTGAGGCAATGAACTTTCGAGTTCGAAATGCTAATCAATTTATTTATTTATTCATATTTTTGGATAAAAATTTTATTATTTGGTTGAAAATCAACTTTTTTGTTGCAAATTCGCCTTTCTGGCTTGAAACTTCAACAATCTGGTTGATTTTTTTCTGCCTTGACTGCAAATTCAACTATTTGTTGAAAAATTATTTTTTGGTAGAATTTAACTGTTTTTGATTTAAAATAAAAATATTTTTTGGTTAAAATGTCAACTATTATATTTTTTTAAGAAGTGATCTTTTTTCGTTCACAATTATTCTTTCCATTTGAAAAAATCATCTATTTTGTTAAAAGTACGTATTTTTTGGTAAAAAATTATCTATTGGTTGAAAATTCATCTCTTTGGTTTCAAATGTACCTATTTTGTTGCAAATTCGTCTTTTTGGGTAGAATTAAACTGTACCTGATTCGAAATTAAAATCTTTTTTGTCAAAAATGTTTTTTTTTTGTGTTGAAGATTCACCATTTTAGTTGAAAATTTATCTCTTTCGTTGGCAAATTTAATATTTTGTCAATATATTTTTTGGTTAAATATTTAATTTCTGAAGGTTGACCCAGAAACCAGGGATCCGTCCAAAACTATCGTTTCGTTACGTTACGTTATCCAAAAAGTACCGAATCTTTTGTTTACTTTTCGTTACGTTTTGACAGATTGGAACAAAATTAAAAACGAAATTGTTATAACTTGATATTTTACCTGTCTGCCTTTTAATATTTACATCAGGTGCACAAGGATTCGAAGGAACTATTTTTTTCAAAATACACGTGAAAAAATTTCGTTACAATTTCGGTATTTTGAATAACGTAACCTAAGCCGAGTGAATATAGTCTTTTTTTGGCAGAATGGAAACAGAACGAAAATCACGAAAGTATTTTGTTTCGTTTCGGTCGGATCCCTGCCAGAAACCTATTCCCTGAGAACGGTATTAAAATCCGAACCCCAAAGAACAAATATCAAGGTCTATGGCTTAATGTCTCTGTTTGTTAAATTTTTTAAGAAGAAAATTAGAAACACAATATTATCAAGTCAATCTGTGCAAAAATTCTATTTTTGAACGAAAAGACTCAGAAGCATTATGAATCCAAAGATCAGTAATTTTGAAAAAACATATTCGAAAGGCTCAATATATGCAAAAAGAATTGCATAGAAAGGCCTCTTTTTCCCTCTAGTTATATACTTATCTCTAATGAGCCGATTAAAACGTTGTTTGGAAACATATTTTGAGGCCTTTCTATGCAATTCTTTATGCACATATTGAGCTTTTCGAATATGTTTTTTCAAAATAACTGATTTTCGGATTCATAATGTTTCTGAGTATTTTTGTTCAAAAATATAATTTTTGCACAGATTGACTTGATCCTATTGTGTTTCTAATTTTCTTCTTAAAAAATTTAATTTCTTTTAATAAAAATTTAACAATTCCATTTTTGATTCAAAATGTGTATTGTTTAGTTGAAGACTCAAATATTGATTATGTATATGTAT